>MNCL01000069.1:600000-864605 GCA_001932985.1 Proctacanthus coquilletti
TAGTATAAAAAAGAGATAAAGTTATCTAATCTAGGAGGTAGAAGTGACTGAACAATTAAAATCATGAAGATGTTGTTATTTTTTACATTATGTTGCTTAGAATAATTCATGATATATGATATTTCTTTAATGCTATATTTTATTTAAAAATAAATTGATAGTATGATTCATATTATTACGTACATATGTAAATTTACCGCGAGGTTTTTGTCGGCAAACTCACGTGATGCATCGATCACTTTTTAAACACTTCAATTTTCATAAAATTTCGCAGACAATGCCCGGAAATGTTCCAAATATTCGACTTCGACAAATTATAACACGCTTGAGAAATATGAAGATATATAGATCTATGGTCGATTCTGTTAAGTCGTTCGCTCAACTCTTTCTGAATTTTTAGCATTTTTCTCCTGGACTGATCTTAATGAAACTTTTATAAAAGCAACATTGCATGGGTACTATAATAATTCTGTTATAAGAGTGAAAATTATTACTAATACGTAATTGTCTTTTTTGTATTTCATCACGTCTTGAGTTCAATTTGTTCAGCAACCAAAATATTTAATAATGACAAAAATAAAATCCCTAGCGTGACCGGAAAGATAACAATTCCAATTTAATAACTTCGTAGAAATATTTTCAAAGTTTTAATAAAAACGTATCATCAAGAAAAAGTGTGAAACATGAAGCAGCTTGAAAACGAAGGTCAACGACATTGAAATAAAAGTCTTATATGTAAAGCCGAAAATACTTTCCTTTCAAAACTACAAAAAATCTGAATATAAATACACCAACACAGGTTATAGTGGAATAATAAAATTGGTAAAAGGCTTTTTCAATTTAGTGTTAAATAACGCATCTGCCTACACTGCTTCTTTTTCCACATCACTAATGAAAAATGTAAAAACATTTTTTTTTTAAATATTAAAAGTATTTTAACAAGACATTATTCTATAATAGGTATGAAAATCATGGACAGTATATATTCGAATTATTACACCTTTTCTTCTAAAGTATGTCGCACAAAAGGGGAAATAATATCTAAGACAGGAAACGGTTTTGTTGCATAAAAGGTTCTATTATAAAAGTGGCAACGTACCCACAGCGGAAACTACTACAATTAATGTTTTTTTTTGGTTTCACTTGGAAATAAAGGCGATCGAGCCGAACATCTTAATCAGTATGTTCACCCGCTCTATTAAAATATTTCAATCTTGCTTGAGAACGCCTGAAGGCAACAGATGGCTCCTCAAGACGTTCGCAGATTTTTTTGTGCAAAGTAACAACCTGCAGCTGCTCGAGTTTCCGTTGAAACCCTTCATTGGTATCCCAGAAGAAGTAATTTAAAAGTGGAAGAACAAAGCACTTAAAAGAAGTCCACCGTGGAGGATTCTTTCGATGGATTCACATTTAAATGGAAATGAGTCCCTTTTGAAAGAAAAAGGGTCTGTGAAAAAATGTTCAACCACTCCCCTTCGCAGTCTTTTGAACCTTCTTAAGTCTTAAGAAAAAGACAATTTCCCTTTGCAATATGACGCCAAATGGAGACAATTAGTAAACAGCAAAGATTTTATACCTGTGCGCCTAATAAACCTCGAAATCACCAATTGAGTTCAGCTTGATCGGAAGTCTATTTCACACCATCCACTGGATGGATTTCATTTCTTTGGCACGTTCTTCGATTCACACTTCACCACATGTGCGATTATAAAACCCATTCGCCACTTAGCGTAATTAATCCAAACCGACGTTACAATAATACGACAACGTTAAACCGAATCCAAACTACATCGATCACACATAACAACACCTGTTGAGGTACCTTTATTATTTCGCGTGCTAATAACACTTCTTTTTCGCGGACCCGAAATTACGGTCTGAATTGGTGGAACTGCAAGAAATTCTGAGATTTAGCAAGAAAAAACGAAAAATTACACAGCTCGACGATCGGTGATCGTACAAGTACATAAGACTATAAGACGACGACCAAGACGGCGAAAAAACAACGCGCCAACGGCCAAGCCACGAACGATTTTATGGGATTGGCAAAATCCGAAGTTCAGAACGAAAAGAAAGATTCGCAGCGGGCAACGAACTGCTGAAAATATGGAAACTCCCAATCCCAATTCATTACGACCAGGGGGAGCCCGCGCAGACTGATCAGAATCTCGAGAAATCAAGAATGCAACCCAGCTGAGACCCCAAAGAGACCTCTTCTAAGACTCCAGTGTCCGAACTTAGAAGGAGCACGATTAAAACCGGTATCGATCAGATACACCATTCCACGGTCGCGGCCACTCATCAACTAAGCCGCTGGCCGCCCGTGGATTGCTTCCAAACCTACTACTAAGAAAACCGTCTTCAGCTTATCCCGGCACGGACTGAGTATTCAGCGCCAAGACCTCGTTTAAGAAAACCGACGGGACACTGCGGTAGCCGTTTCTCTAGCAACTGCCCAAACAAGTTCCCTGAGCCTCCTTCGTCTTCGCCTTTACATTGACCATCTTAAATTCAGTGGTGTAAAGGTGTAGCCGGACTCGCGAATGTACGACCGTGTGCTTAAATCCACCTAGCCGCTAGAACTAGCTTCGAGCAATCAATGAACTAGCATGCACTGCCGTCGCCACTATATCCGCGAGTGTGAACCCACCTGGCCAGGTAGACCAGGTAAGTTCTCAAAGAGAGAATTTGAGCGCGACTACTTCTTCTTCTGCCCGCTCTTCCCCGCCGGTATGCAAGATAACGCATACACTTGTTGATAACAGTCCATAGAAATCGCTCTTGCTTGCTTTTCTTTACTTCACCTACGGGTCCGGTGTATTTGAGCAGGTGAATTAATGTAATTACTCATTGGCCATTGTTGCCATATTACCGTCGCACAAAAGCTTCTTCTTCACGCCCCTACAAGCGGTGGAAAAATAGCGCAAGCTTTGGAAAATTTGAAAAGATGCCAACGTCGACGGGATGAACCAACAGATCACAAGTAGGTGGTCAGTTTCTCTAAGATGAACACGATCTTCTTTGCGACTGTGGTCCATTTGAAGATGATTAATTCGAACTGTTTGCTCCCATGTCGGGGATGGTAAAATAAATCTTTTTCGTTCTACTTTCTGGTTCTTCCTTGATTTTCTTAATGGTTTAGTCCTCGTTGGACCAGATTGAACTGTTTTAACAGCCGGAAGAGTTTTTCGAGAGCATTTAAAAGTGGTGAACTAATGATGTGCTCGTGTTTAAGTAACTGGCAAAAACATCGTTTAGTAATTTCTCCCAAAGTTTTAAAGAAATTTTATTTATCATCACATCCGTAATGCTTGCCGAACGCAAAGATTACTCATGACTTAATCATTAGGAAGATAAAAAGTTTGTCCTTTACAAAAAATGAACGTAGTTATGGAAAATTTAAAAAGTTTGCTTTGTGATCAACCAATACCCAAGAAATATTTTCTCCCAAACAATTCGAACAATTCAAATGTATAAACTTATCAACTAATAGTTTAAAAAATTGCAAATGAGCTATACGGCCTTAAATTTCTTAAATCTGTTTTAACTAAGTCGGAATATTTCACCCACTTTCCACCCATTTCGACACGGTCAGAGATCATAAATACCATTATTTTAATTCTAACTTGATAACTGTTTTTATAAAAGCAAGGTATCAGATTTAACTGAGGTATTTAAAATAATAAGCTGTGAATTTAACACTCATTAAAATACTACAAATGTCCCACCTTGCGAAAAAAAATAAACATATCGATATCTAAATTTTGCAGGCCAGTTTAATAGGCCTATCGTATGTAAAATTCATCAATATTAGCCTGGGATGTAAGCTCAAGCAAAAGGATTTTAAGATTTAAATTTTTACGAGATTGCTTATTACTGATATTCGACATATTAATAAGAAGTATTTTTTTTTTGTTTTCAAAATATCAAACTCCAAAGTGTAGACGAAGATGTACGAAGACATTGCTGTAATTAAACGGAACTTCTAGAATGCAACGCATTTTCTAACCCAGAGCATCTATACAAAGACAAATATTCAACTGTAGACTCCATAACTGCTCCAGAAATAATGGCGTCCTTAAGATTTTTAAGCAAAATGTCCTTGATCAACATATACGTATTAGTTCTTTCAATTCATAATTTCTAGGTTTAAAGTGGTATGTTTCATTTCTTTCATCATGCATTAACTGAACAAAATAAATATCCATACAAAAATGAGCACTTTTGGTTAATAGCCTAATGCGTAATTCGTATATGTCAATGTTTAAATAACTTTGTATTTACGTATGTTGTTCAATTTAGTTTTGTAGACCTTCCAGATTATTTTGTGCATGTATTTGCAAGTTAATTAATCTAAGTTTTCCTTTAGATTTACTAAACAAGTTACAATTGAATTGACGTTATTACACATTGGAGATTTTTGGAATTAGGTCCATTAGACTCATTTTCGAACAGTTCTTCAACCAGTTTCATGAACTTTGGTAATTTTGTTTAAAAAAGGATTCTTTCCAAATGGTTCTGTAGAAGTTGTTGGAAAATTGTTGTTCAGTTTTTCAAACTATTGCTCAAGTCGTTAATGTTCACGATTTTCTTACGAACCTATGGACCAATTTATATGAAAGTTTTTCTATATAACTGGAGAGAATTCAAAATATTATATCATATTATTAAGGCTTTGTACCGATTTCAGTTATCCTTTTTAAATACTTAAGTACAGACCGAGATAGGAATTTTCATAGTAGGAATAAGAAATTATTTTGTGTTTCTTTTAGGATCTCAATTTTGAAAACAGCTCACTTAGTTTTATAAAAAGATTTTATTTTTGAAACAACAACGCTGTGGAGCATTTTAAAATATTTACTTCATTAGACTTTGTAAACGTTTTAACAACATTTCGGTAAAAAATTCCACACCATTTTGAATGCTTTTAAACACCTTTTTTACCATTAAATAATCTGGGAGAACTTTCTAAACAAAGAGAAAAAACAAGAATTTCAAAATATTTGCAGCATATTCCAAGAAGTCTAATTTGCCAAAAAATGTAAAGATGTGAGAATAATCCGGAAATTGAAGTCTCAAAAATTTAACTGCAAGGGAAACAGTAAGAGGCTGGGTGAGAGTAAGAATTCTGATGGCTGAACCGATACGTCAGCTCTCAGAAACAACTGCGACTTGTATCTAGACAAGATCTAATCCAATTAACTTAAGCGGCATTCCTATTTCCACACTCCACTTGGTATATTTAAGCTGCATTGTAGCTTAGCGATACACGTATTAAATACTATTCCTTGGTCATTCTATTCCGTAGAGGAAAGTGTTCGCCTACGTGTGTACGTTTGTAGTTATAAGCACCTTTTCCTTTCCCCGATCCGAGAGCTACAACGTTACATCGCAATTAAATTTATGTTACCAGCTGACCGCAGGGGATAGTCCTATTAATCGAGCAGCATAATTAGACCTGCATTAGTCACCCGACATTAACGTCTTTGCTTGAAGACACGCTTCAAAACAAATGTGACAGGACCCGCCGCGGCGCGGGCACCTTCCGGGGTGTGGGTGGCTGCTGTCGCACTTTTTGGCGCGCCTCCAACTGGCGGAAACGTATAGCGACCCAATTTCATCTTTATCAGAGACTCGATATAAGTCCTATTCCAAAGCAGCTGCACAAATGGACCACTGTTTTTTAATCGCGCGATCCGGTCGATTTTTTTGTCCGAAGTAGCTTTTTGTGTTCCCATCTTGAACACTCGATGCCCATTAATTCTCAGACGGATTACGAGTCCGCGAGACTCGTCTCTTGTCCGGAATAAGATTTCTGTCAACTTTTGAAATTCTCCCGGTGATGCCTCAATAGCAGAATAGGAGATTCCAGACCTAAGTGCTGGCCATTGGTCTGAAAGCCTTTCTATTTTGAACTGGATTACTGAAAATATAAATAACATCAAAATTTGATAAGAGTTGCGGAATCCTCAACGTCGTCCAGAGCAATGACCAGATTTCTGATTGCGGCACAAAATTCGTCCGGACATTGCCCAACGTAGAAAGGAAAGTGGAATGTTCTTCTATGAAATATTTATGGCTTTAATTACTGCTTTCTAATCGGCATCTCGATGCCATTGCTCCAACGCTGTTGCACCAATGGACGGGATATTATCTTGATTTACTCGATTCAAAATTAATTTTAATTAAATACTCAACGCTGAACAATGCTTGGATGTGTACTGGATTTGAAAACTCCCGATATTAGCCCACCGGTCACATTCAAACTTTGGCCGACCAACTTCTAGATGCAACGTTTAGTCGGGACAATGGTATTATACACTTGCTTGTTCCTATTGCTTAGTTGCTCTGCTTTTAAACAGATCTGCAGTAGCTTTGAAGTGCTGTTCTTGCTTTGTCAGATACCCACCTACATTCAGGTGAAATGACTCACTTTATATTGGGATGGCAATTTTAACTTTGGAATGGGTTCTCAGTTCCCAGGAATGTGCTTTTGCCGCAGTGGGAATGCAAAGGTACCTTGAACTCTGTCGCTTGGCTTTTCGCTGTGTTTCATCTCAACGAGTAGTGTAACAAAAACTCCAGGCAAATAGGAAATTTGATACATCTACTTTTTCGATTCGTTTCCAGAATAGAACAAAAACTTGAGGCTAACCGTATCTAGACGATTTTTTGGATCAGTGTTCATGTGTTAATGCAGACATCAGAAAATTTCTCCCTTTGGTCAAATGTAAATGCTTTAGCTCCGAGTTCACCCGTGAAATATATCTTGAACCGAATAAAGCCGCGGAGTATGCTACTTTGTAATACGCAGATAATGCTTTCATAAACTTTCTTGTAGAAAGTTTTATGATCTACAATTCGTCCATAAATCATTTTAATATACCCTTAATGGTTGAATCAACATAAGGAGGCAACATTTCAGAAGAATGTTTTTTCGGTTTGCCTTAATTTTATTATCACTGCTGGATCATTTTACCAAAACGTTTGATGCCATAATCTTTATGACTTCAAAGGATGTAAGCTTTCGTATAATGAAAGAATCACTACTTTCTAAGAATATTGGAAAAACTTCACTATATCACAAACCTTGCTGTTAGCAAATAGTTAAAATATCCATAGCACTGAAAACGCGAATACAGAAATTTAATACAAAACATTTTTAAAGCTTAAGCTAAAGGGATTTTAAGACGGAAAGCAAAATAATCGTTACGTCTGGAATTAATATTACTAAACACTACGTAGTTAGGTGTATATGAATGATATATGTATGTATACAAATAGTATATACGTGATTTAATAATTCCCTTAGAACAAAATATTTTAAAATAAATATTACTTAGTTATTTGGAATTCTAAAAATCATTTAGTTAATTTTCAAAATAATAATTTTAAAATCCTGTATACGTAAATTTGTTTTATTTAAATGCTTTAACTGGAAACAAAATACTTGACAGTTAACAAATGTAAATTGTTTCCAAATTCGTGAATGGTTCAATCGTTCGCGTGAAAATTCGTCGTTTCAATAACATTGGCCATGAGTTCTTAACACTTCGGTACATCGAGGGTGCCGTCTTCGGACTCCTACAACAATTTTTAATTTTTACCGAGTTTTGGCTACTTTAGAAATTTGGAGGGGGTGAGATCCGGTGAAGAAGGTGAGGTTTAAAATTTGTATGTTTTCAATACTTTGTAGACAGAATAAGAATACGCATGGGGCGTTTCTGTTGTAAAATTTTCTTAACAACTTCTTGACAATCACCGTCGGAACAGTTTGATATTAATTCGTCCCGAGTTGAATCGCTGAAATCTATATCAGAATATTCAGATGAAACCTGTGTAAAGTTTCAACGAAGTCGGTAGAAAATTGTGGATTTGTATAGGATATAAACAAACCCATAAACAGATTTTCCGCTTTATAAGTACAGAAGATAATGCTTATCGTTCACCTGTACTAAGTAGATTGCGCGAGAGTTTTGTTATCTCTCTTGCCCCGCCTACACACTCCACCCACCACTGAATGCGCGACTGTGCGCTTTATTGTGTCGACTGTATCCTTTACGAAAGCGAGTAGACCTAAATATAGGCATTTTTTTCGAAATCGCTGACAGGTATTTCAATTTTATTTATATGCATAAATTAAAATTGTTTATCCTAGTTTGATAACAATACAATTCTAAAATGTTTCAATAAAATCAGTTAACTAGTCGGTGGAAATATCTTAGTCCAGAAATTAAAAAAACTGAACGGGGTACAGCGGTGACTAAATTTCATAGTTCTCCTATTTTCAAAACTTCTTAAACGTTTTTATCTTGCTTATTCTCATGCACATCATTTATACATATGTATACAAAATATCTTCAATATAATAATTATATTTTAATAATACTTGGATTTTATGCAAACAATAACTTTTCGGAAAAAATTATTTAAAAAGCCATAAATATTAGTGAGAATTAAATAACATAAAAAGTATGTTTGGCTTCAACACTGATAAAAAAACGTGTATTCCTATTAAGCAAAAAAATTGGCAAACCAGCCAATTTACGTTGTCTTAAATATCCTAAACTATTTATTTACGAACAAAGTGGGCTTTACGTTCGTGCTTCAAAATACTAGAACAATTTCACTTTAGTTAACCAGATAAAAAACTTCAAAGAGCGTCTTAAACTTTCTCTTTTATTCATCTGGAGGAGATGCCTTTATGTACAAAAATTGATTGGTTAGACGCCTTTATTCAATTAGAGTGTGGTTTTCAGTACAAGTAATTGTGGTAAGCACCATACCGTCCCGAACGTTCACCGATTAAAATTAAACGACCTTGATCAGCACCCCAATTCTCCAACTGAATTGAATGACGGATTTTATGGTCGGAATGATCAGAACTCGTGTTCCACTTGAATTAATAACCTAAACTGAATTAAGGTTCAAATAAACTCGATTGCAGAACGCAATTATGTTGCATGCGAAAAATTGGTCCCCGAAGGCAGTGGCGTTGCCCACGACAGCCCCAAGCCCCAATTGAAAACTCATCCTAGGAATTGGACTGGTATCAATAATCGATCTGCACTGATTACCTTTTTATTAGCAATTGACTCATATTCAGCGACAGGCCGTTCAATCCGCGGAATTACCGCTATCAATCAGCATGAAAAGCTCATAAACCACTTACCTCACTTTTCGCGCGCTCCGGATGCCGTTGGTCCAAAGCTTTGGATGTGTAGTCCCACTCGTCTCTAGAAGAATAAGAAGAGCGAACAAAGATGGGTGATTACATGTTAGTGGATGGGGACTGTGCACGAGGTGGTGCCTGGGAGTGCTTACCTGTCAACTCTCTGGATGTATGGCATCTTGGCAGTGCTATCGTGGATCCGAACCTGAGCAGGTGTAACTTCCTCCAAGAAAATGTTCTTTCCCGCGAACCGATCCATTATGGGACTCAGGGGTCGACATGATCCACCCAAAAGCTCGTCGATGTTGGTGTGACGCGATATGAACAGACATTTCGTCTTGTCGTCACTTTGGGTCTTCTGCGCGGGAATGTTACTACGAATATAGGGTGACTTCCTGCCCTTTGCAGGATCTTCCAAACCTTCTGGGCTAGCCCTATCTCCCAAAGGCGGTGGTCGTTCAGGTCCACTCTCAATCGGACGAACACTATTGTTCACCTCTTTGATCTCATCGTCGGCACTGGACTCTGATTCGCTATCGGTCTCCTCTTGCTTATCATTTTTCTCAACGGGATCGTCTTGCATCCACCAAGCTCTCTCGCCAGATTGGATCGGCCGGAGGTTCGAGAGTTTCTTGAGAGGACCACTCATCCACCAAGAACGCTCCTCAGATGGTTTATTTTTAGGTGGGCTTTCTTCAACCGGTTGTCGCGTTTCACTTTTCTCCCTATTGGCCTCATTGAGCACCCACCAGGGCTCTTCCGGTTCATCTTTACAATTCGAGTTTTCTTTTATCTGCCAAGGTGGTTCGCTGCGCTGTGCGCTTGAAGGGCTAAGGGCACTTTTCGAAGGACTACTGGCATTTTTCGAAGGACTACTTGAACTTATCGATGGACTAATTGCATTTTTCGAGGGACTAGTTTTTATGGGACTTCCAGAACTCTTTTCAGTGTCTCTTACGACATTGCCCTTAGGCCACCAAGTTCTTTCCACGGGTTCTTGCTCCTCAGCACTTTCCCTATCGCCCTCTTTGTTATCTTCATTAAACCACCAGGGAGCCTCGTCGGAATAGTTCCGTCGAATTTTGTACTTTGTATTTTGGGTGCTGGTTTCGTCGTTTTCATTTGTCCACCATGACTTATCAGCATGATCGGCATTTTCGGAGTTATAGTAGCATTTTTCGGTATTATCACTTCGATCGTAATCAGTATCGTTATAAGTCTTTAGATCGTCTGCAATCGTTGTGTCGTTATCGTCGTTCTGATTCCACCAGGCGACCTCGCCAGAATCAATGTGTCTCAACTTATACTTCATTTCGTCCTTGACATCAAGCGCTGATTCCGTATCTACTTGTTGACTAGTGTCCAACCACCAGCTCGCGTCTTCTGGATCCGTTTCGTTCGTCTTAGTATTACTAGCAGCCGTCGTGCTAACTTGATTCACCGGTGACACTGACGATACCGCCGCGATAGTAACGTCTTGCCTCAGACCGTCCGATATACTGTTGCTGCTCGAATTATCTAAGTAGAACGTCTCTCCGTTCGGATCGTCCTGAGCTACTCGGGTCGCGAAAAAATTTGAAACGGATCCCAATTTACGAATCAGAAATGATCTGGCCTCGTTGTTTTTAGTAGCCAATGACTCATTAGGAGAATTATTTCTTTTTGATATATTGCTATTCGGATGAAGCTTGCCCGGTGGTTGTTGTTGTTTATCTTGGATGCCTGAGGAGAGTTCTTGGCCGTGTCCACTCAACGTGTTCTTATTATAGACTCCCGAAGACGATTCATCTCCCAAGCATGATTTGATCGAGTGCTTACCTACAGGTGTTTTAATTTTCTTTAAATGACGACCCTTGGAATCTGCCTCGGATGAACTACTACTACTTGTTGACGTGCCAGTCACGCTGCCGCTGCTTGCCTCCGAGCCAACGCTTGGTGAGCGTTCCACGCGATTCTGGGGTTGACCTTGTGATTTCACCTGTTCATACTTTTCGTCTGTATCAGTCCCAGTGCTAGGTGTCCGAGACTTTCTTGGGCGATCAGTAGGACCAATGTTAAGAGCAGATTTCCGGAAGTCCTTGTTCGGCCATTTAACACCCCCCGATGTACTAGTACTCTTTGTGGGTGACTCCAATTTAGGTACGACAGGTGGGAGAGCTCGAGTTGGAGTGTTCGACGGACTCTGTCTTGAAGTGGTGGACAGCTGCTTTGAGGAGCTTTTATTCTTTGAATCTGAGGAGCTTTTAGATTTCTCAGATTTTAGATTCCGATTAGAACTGCTCTTTGAGACACTTGTACTAGTAGATTCCTTCTTACTTGCTTCACTAGTTTCACTTTCCGTCTTCGATACTGCAGCCTTACCAGCACTCGGACTATACCTCAAATTGCTACTGCTACTAGTACTACTTGGGCTCCAAGGTATGCTAGACGGAGCTCGAACAGCACCACTAAACCGCGAATATTTAGTAGAGTCGTCTAGTCGGTCAGACTGAATCTCTTTTTCAGCACATGCCGGCTTTTTTGACGACCTTTGAATTATTTTCTCAACTGTCTTTGCAATTTCTATCCTTCTTGATCGGCAAAAAGTTGTTGCTCCTGGTGGAGTCGGAGATGTAGCCCTAGTGACCACAGTCACGGATGTGAACACCTCTGGTTCTGGCTCAGTACTTTCTACTTGGCTTTTGTCCGAATCTGTAGATTCTTTTTCAACTACAGGTTGAATTATTATCTGTGGCAACTTCTTATCTTTATAATCTAACTGCCTGTTAACAGAACGTGCCCGCATATCACTAGAGGACATATAGGAGAGTGCTGTATCACTAGACCTTGGCAGTGAGTTCTGGGTCAGCTTACTGCTTATTCCACTACTTATCCTTGAACCTAACCTATAAGACGCTGTGTATGGAGTCGAACTTAATTTGCTCTTCAGAGTCAAATCTGAGGGACTCGGATCACGGGAACGACCTCGGATGTGGTTTACAACAGGACTAGGCTCCCTGCTACGAACCCTAGTAATCACTGTCGGCCTTCGATCGGTGGCTGGACTAGGATCCCTAGACCTGCGGCCATATTTCGACAAATTACTGGCAGATGTCGAAAACCTAGAAATTTTATGATTGCAAGTATTTTCTTTATTTGTAGAGGTCCCACTGTACTTTTGTGTACTTGTGGACGGGGCCTTATTCACTGACTCAGCCGACTTATCCTTGTCATCTTTGGAAGATATAGTGCCCGTCGAGCCATACCGGCTGGTGTACGTAGGCGGTGCAACACTATCCGCCTTAAGACCAACACTGCGGAGACTTCGATATGTTCCACCAGAATAGGAAGGTCGGAAAGCCGCCGGTGAGGTTATTGACCCGAATTTAGGTGTTGGTCTCCCATCCGAGGATCCATCGTCTCGGGATGAATACTGAAATAAAAAAGAAGAACATTTGGATAAATAAAGCGGAACTGGCGCCATCTAGAGTAATTTTATCTTGGTTGTTGGTGTGCAGCCGGAAATGCAATTTTCTTGGCATGATTTGAGATGGTTCATCCGTGCGACGGCCGCTTGATGAATAACATCTTGAAGATGCCTTTCTGATTTATCTCGACTCATTCATTTGCAATATTTGGGCGCTCTTGACGGCGCTAAGTGAGTTGTACAAATATACCAAAAATAATCTTATAATGCCGGTGACAAGATAATAAGTCGCGAATATTCGCCTCTTTTAAATGGGAGGGCCTTTCGGCGCAGAATTTATGAGTAAAATTTTCGTAATGATGATGAACAGGACGTTAAATGACTAATGATGTTTTGATGACATATGAGAATTATGTCTTTTGTTATTTTCATATATGTGCTCTAGGGATATGCAGTCGCTTGGGAGCAACATTCAAGTGCTTTTGTTTGCTAACGACCTATCAATAATGAGTCCTGATACTTCTTTTACTCCTCATGTCTCCATCTTTAAGAATGAGGCAAAATACAAACAAATTGAAATCACCTAATTTGAGAAAAAGTTTCACTTTTAAAAGTTTACAACATGTTTTAACTTTTATATGTATGTTGATATTGGACTTTTATTAAACTTTTTATAATGAAAACTTCTTTTAAAATACTCAAGGAAAAATACGTCAAAATCTTTGAAAACTTATGGCTTGGACTTGAAATTTCTCACTACAGACAGTAAAATAAAACCTCCATAAATCAAACCGAAAGCAAAGAACGAAATTGCTTGTATTAAAGTTTGGATTTTATCCATAACAAATAAGAAGCATGAAATGGATCTCATCCTAAAATTATACGAGTAATAATATAACATAGTTAATGCCCGCAATTCATTCATGAAAATATTTCCAATTCTTCCAAGATAAAGAATAAGTTTCGAAAACTATGAACTAGATTTAAATTTGTTGCTAACGATAACCCAGTTTGCGAACAAATAGTACTTTCTGAGATTACTTATTATACTATAATATTAGTACAGTTGTATATTAAATCATATAAGTTTTCCAATGAAAAATGAATTTTTAACTATAGTACTACAGCTTAAAAAGCAGGATTGAAGAAGTCCAGTTTTTTAAAATTTTTAGTATATTAATGATGTGTTATTGGAATTGAATACATGTCTTAAGTATAAATGTATGCTCTATGCAACTGAAGTTAAAAATAGAAGGTCCTTCTTTTAAATATCTACATACGTTTTAATTGGAACCATATTGCAAATTATATCATTGATGTATTATTTTTAGACTTCTTCAGGCCAATTTGGAAGACAATTCCCGAATGATGATTTTGAATAAAGCGTGTTTTTACGACAGACATTAAATTTTGAAATCTATTTAACAATTCAGTGAGGAGCGCGAAAAAAATAATTTTTTTTTATCTCATGTAGGGTCAATCAGCAATCACATCACTAGGATGACTACCACCTGAGTGTAGTACCTGGTGTTAATGCAAACAATCGAATCTTAATGCCTTTGCGCTGTTTTTATTCTGATATTTTTTTTTATATTCCATTAGTTAGTGAATGAGAAAAGATCGCGGGGACGCATCGCACCTCTTTTCCTAGAACGTAATAATCAAAAAATTTTGTGTTTTCAATTTCTATCTTAGTAGACTGCACATGATAACTTTCAGGAAGCAAACACCACTTTCCGGTAGGAATGCTAAAGATTGTTTTTCATAAATTTTTTTTAAACGACAATTTTACAAAGTATTGTTTTTTGTAAAAAATAAAGCGTTTTTTCTGTAGAATCAAGAAGAAATTTTAAATATGCGCTTTGACGCGAGACAAATTACCACACCAGGTGTTAATTTCACAAAACTAACAACCCAAGCTTTTAAACGCACTGACATATAGGAGAATTTTTTAAAAAATCGAATTCATATAAGAATTGTTTAGATTAAGATTTTATAAGAACAAAAACAGCCAACAGAATCAAAATAGAGCAAAGGCGATTTTTAAATTGCATAAAAAACGTTTATAAAATCAGAAACAATTTTGTTTCTCTCTAAAATAAATATCGTGTGAGATATTTTTCTTTTCCAGAACGTTTCCTTTCGGAGATAAATATTAATGCCTTCTGACTCATGCTATTTTTAAAATCTTAGGTCATACAATTTTTTGGTAGTATGTCCACTTTCAATATCAGTGGCATTGTGAAAGGATAATGGAGTAAAAATACAATATGAAATGTTTTGAGAATTACTATTAAATGTCTAATGTTTTATATATTTAAAATCTATTTTGAATTTTATAAACGCATAGCAATAAATCAGTGACGGATTTACCTAAAGGCAATGTGTGGGCCCGTGTCGCTTAGGAGCCCCACGGTCCGAGAAAAATAAGTTTTTGCAAAGTATTGCAGTAGTTTTGAAAATTTAAATAAAGAATTTGTCCTAATATTAGATTTGTATTATTATAAAATCTGTATTGAACTGCGTATTTAAGTATTTTTATTTATTAAATTGACTCCCTCTACTTTATTCCTTGTGCCATAACATAAGGTTGGAAGGTCAGGTAGGTGATGCTGTAAGAAAACAGCGTACATAAATAAAATTAAGTTAAAGTAAAATCTTGCTTAGGAAGTTGGAAAAGGGGAGAAGGGCCCCGTGACTTGCATTTTCGCAAATTTTTCAGTTGAACTTTACGACCTTTAAGTCTCATGGTTATGATTCTTTAAATCTTACTTCAGTTATCAAATTCATTCTAATTGTATAGTATTTCCGTCTACTGGCTATTGTTCTAACCGCGTTCAGGGTTTTGCAATAAATTTTTATAATTATTTAAACTGCTAATACAATTTGGATAGAAGGTGAATAGAGTCCAGCAAAATCATTTTGATAATCATAGTTGATAATATATATATATATTTTTTTTGTTTTCCACAAGCAGAATTTTTAAAGTTTTGAACCGAAAAATAAATAAGGAATCTATTCTAACTTTGTATAAAGGACAAAACAATTGTAGTTTTATTTAATTAATTTAAATTTTTAGATACTGTAGTTTGCAAACAGACAGGACAGGAATATTTTGTGGAAAAAAATATTTTAAAATAAGAAAGGATCTGCAAAAACGACAAAACTATAAATATATGAAATTAGGTAAAAACTTTAAGCGCGAAACAACTTTTTCAAAATTACTTTCATTTATAACTTGAGGAGTAATAATCAAACTTTAAATTTTCTTTTAAAAATTTTACTTATAATAATATTTTTTTAAGCCTCATCATTTTGTGAAAAATTCATTTAGAATAAAAGTTTTTTAACAACAAATGAGACGAAACAGTCCTTAAAATTGAGACTGTAAAAATAATAAAATAATTTCATTATTTTGAGATTTCGAAAGACAAGAGACAAGACATAAAATTAAACTTATTTTGCCAACGCCGCAGTATCCTAGTGTGAACTTAAGGATTATTTTTATACATTTTTACCTCATATTATTTGTATTTTTATTTGAAAATTGAGTTGAGTGGGAGTGTTTTAAACTGTATCTTCTATTATTACGAATAAATCATAAACCGAAGGTGTCATGAACACGCTAACATTATAATCCCATTCAAATAACATTACTGACTTGGAGAGGTGTCTGAAGACAATCACTTCACTTCCACAAAATTCGATACAAACTTAAACAGAAATGTACAAATTAAAAATTAAAAACAAAAGGAGCGGTTGAGCAAATCCACTTCCAAGTGGTTTTTATGAGTCCCAAAAGGAGGAATGACCATCTGGGAGTAACTATAGGACCAGGACACAGTAAAAGCAACATATATCAATTTCTCAAGCTAAAGCGAAAAGACAAAAACAGGGACAAGCTCATGAATTACTTACAGCACCAACTGAACCGGATTTATAAGACGTCGTAACACTTGGCTTCCAAGGAACCTTAAAGAAAAGTAAAGCACAATTAAAGCAAATACCTCGTAACCACTGATTTAAGAGTAACACAATAAATGGAGTTTTCTTTGCACAGATTCACTTCGCGGGTCTGGGAGTTGAATCGAGATAGAGTCGCGCGATTATTCCAACTGTGAGAAACTGAACCTTTCTTGCGCTTTGCCGCGGGTGATAGCTCCGGGCTCGGAGGACCAGCCATAGTTCAATAAGACGGCCACCTCCAATTTCGGCAATTGACTCTGCTTGACTTTGATTTCTGTCCGCGACTGCAGCCAAACTTATTAGGGCCGTAATGGCCTGTTCCCAGCTGTCCCGAGTTGTCCCCAAATTATCAAATTGTTTCTTGACGCTCATTGCTTAAATTGATTCTCGTAATAAATCATAGCACGCTTCATTGGGATTTATTATTTACCAGTTGCAACATTTGGTCAGTTCGTCTAGCAGTCTGAAAGCGGAATTTTGAAAATATTGACGGTGGTTCTTATATCGTTTTGAATTACGACCACTCATTGAATACCGAACAAGATGACCAGCAATTCTTGAAGAAGTTATTAGCGTTTTAAAAGCAAATAAAAGCCGGAGATAATTTATGAAGTCTTCTTTCAATCCCGAATTTCTTTTAATTGAGTTTTCAAATGGGACACATTGCTCTTAATTGTATCTTGTCATCTATATGAAACGAATTACAATACCCCGCAATTTTTAATTAATTTTCAGTATTCTTATTCTGCTTTATGCCAGTCATAAACTTCCCGATGCGCAGAATAATTTTATGGGTTGTCCAACAACTTTGGAAGTTATTGTTGACTTTCATATTTCTAACTTCCATTGTCGACGGGAATTTTTCCCTGACATGAAATTAAAAATTACCTTGGCATTTCCTTACAAATTCAAGTGTCGCTAAATTTAAACTGGACTAAGAATAAAATATGATGGAACTTGTTGTATGTTTATTTAAATTTTATTATGCATTATATAAAATTTACTATTTATCTAAAATTTCAGAAATTTCCATAAATAAATAATTAGTATAGCAGAAAACAATTTGAAAAGAAGACACAAACAATTTTTCTGGTAGGAATTCCATCTTGTAATTGTTTAAAAATAATTGGAAAGGTTCTTTTAAATTGTCGTCCAAACCAGGACTATTTAAAAATACTGACAAAAAATGGCAGCATAGTAAGAACAATATTCAATTTTTAATGATATCATTTTCGTTTTAAGGAGCAGAAGAGTAGAAAATATATTATAATAAGACATTCTATATTAAACATATAAAATTTTAAGAACAACTTTGATTAATGCGCTTCATTAATTAGCTCCATAATTTCTCGAATTTTTGAAATTTGAAATGATTAAAACTTCTTAGCGGACCCAATGCGTATTTCCCTTTGAAGGTATAAAGAAAATAATGACAATGATTTAAGGGACTTTTGTACATACATTAAAATTTCGGATCTTCTTAATTCAAAACAATTGTGCAATTCTTTCAATGCGTACAACTTTCATATTATTTCAAAAATTCTATAATTTCGTCGCTATTAAATTTAAACTTAAGGTTCAAACTGAGCTGAATTTTCCTGTTTTCTGCCAATTTTTGTGTAAAAAAAAACTGTGGAGGTTCCATTTGCGATATTGAAAATTACTCTCCAGGTTCGTAATGCATCGAGTACGAGCTCTCCTTGTCAGCCGCGTTAAAAAACCCATCGTTCAGAATAGCTTCCCGCAAACCTGATTAAAAGAAAACAAGCATGAAGGCGAGTTCCTGCTAAAACGTCGTACGCCAGCGTATGAATATTTCTACATCAAAGCCAGGGAACAGGTTGAATTTTAAAGAGGGAAAATTGAAGCGGGACCAAACCACTGTGCTCGTGATAATGGGGAAACCCTCTTAGAACACTGTCGTAAGGAAAATGCCAAAAAGGGTTTAAATTGCTTCAAACGGATTAAGGTTCTGAGCGTTTGGAACTATGAAGCTCGACACATTATCCCCATAAGCCTAATTTGAATCTCAACAGCTATGGATAAAAAACGTGTCAAAATCAGCAGGTTTCCTAAGGACCCTTTGCCAACTGTCTTTGGATAATAAAATTTGACGACGATCGCACTTTTTGTTTTACAAGTACGAGAGGTGTTAAATAATTTACGACGTCCGCTTCAGCTCGAAGGAAAATTATTTACGGGAGTAGAAACAAGTATTGCGTTTCTCATACGCTTTTGACAACCTTAAATTGTTACGATTTTCTTCTTAAATTATTTCAAAATAAATTTAACTTTAAATTCTTTATAGAAGAATTAGATACTCCTTAATAGCACATTAAATATCCATTTGTTGTTATCTCACGTAGAACAATTCTGTTCTTATTAATACCTTCATAACATTGCTTGCGTTCAAAATCTTCACCTGTGATTTGAGCCATGAATTAAGTTTATATAGCACCTTATTAAGTTTTCGTTTATTTCAAAATATATTTGGAAAATTCCTGTTTTTCATTTTGGAGTTTCTCTTTGTCAAAAATCTTAGGTCATAAACATTTGTTTCCTACTGCAATCGCGGGTATATCAGTTCTCTTTGTTCACCAGTGATACAAATAGGATTAAATTTTAGGCTAAACCTCTAAGATTTAGAAACTATTTAAATACAAAAAAAAGAAACAAATAGTTACTAACAAAAACTACCTAAAAATATCAAAAATAAAATATTGAAGAAGAGATTCTCTAAGTTATGTAAATGACAACTAAATACAGTCGTATAATTTTTTTATGTAAATTTTAAGGTTGTTTTCAAAAATCTCTTCTAATATTCGTTCACCCCACATAAAAATATCTTTCAGAGAAATTGAACAAAGAAAAAAATATTGCTAATGAGGTTTAGATTGAACTTATTACCTGAGATAGTTTTTCTGTACATAAAAATACGGTTCGTTAGTCTACTCTGTTTTGTTGGTTACTATGTGCCTAAAATAGATATAGTAGATCATCGCAAACACTTAATACATTAATCATAATTAGTAAATCAACAGCTATACATTTTCAGAACAGGCTTTTTGTTGTATTTCGAAGAATTGTGCGTACACAAAAGTGCAGTAAGCAAAAATTCAGACTACAAAACTTCTGAATGTGAAACGAATTTTCTATCATTTTTATGGAGTTAAAATTTGAAGTGGATATAGGTTATTTATAAATTCACAGACTACGTTACAGAAGGGAACAGTTCTTATGCGAGTCTAACTCGGATTTCACGTATCATCTTAGATAGACAGTTTGAAACTCCAAGTAACTTCATTTAATTAATACAATTTTCTACAAAGTTTGACATACTGAATCCTTTTTATTTTAGCGTTTAAAATTTTGAAAAAAGATAGATAGAAAGACAGCAAGAAAGTTACAAAGTTTAATTTGAAAAGGCTGTAATTGAACTACGCTACTAACATCTAATGAAGTAGAATTCATGTTGGGGCTATATCCTATCATAGTTTTAATTCAATTCTAGAAAATTAAACTCCTCGGAAACTTAAAATGACTCCTTAAATTCGTTTTGCAATTTGTCCTCGTTCTTCCTTCCCGGGAGGATTTTCAGATGTTCCCCCATTTGCTGCAGGAACGGTGGGCGTGTAACGCGAGCTTTAAGTCGATTTTAGATCCCAATCTGCCGCTGAAACGCTTGGCTCCCAACGCGGGACTCGACGGGTAGAATAGACACAAGAATAAAGTCTTTTGGCAGAGTAGCCAAACATTTGCAATATTTTGAGATAAGCGAGCATTCAACTGCAGAGAGTGCTCGACTAGCGCCGCTGTCGGGAAACGAAAGAAAATAGTGCAGCATGCTCCTGTGGCCAGATCCCGGACCCGCCACGGGACGGGTCTCCGGCCGCCCGTCCGAATGTGAGATCCATAAATAAATCACATTTCAAATTTCAGCTCTGCTAACGAATTCACGAATGACAAACGCCGCCGGGGCATTAAACTTTTTAGAGCATTACCCACAGGAGAATCAAAAGTCGGCGCGTCTTCGCCGCCGCCCGTCCCTTAAGGAGAAATTCCTGTAGTAGGAATTTCCTACGGCCACTCGACTTATGGCTGCACCCAGCCAAAGTTCTTTTAAAGTTTTATCTCTGCTCCTCGGGAAAACGAAGCTGGCTAGTTCGATTAAATCAAGTGAAAACAATCTTGAAATCGTGAAAGCCTCTTGGACCTGGTTGACGGGAACATTCGCCAGCCGGCGAGAGCGGAAGAATGCGCATGCAGAAGTCTGGAAGATGATGGAACTTATTTTCCCGTCTCTCGTTCCGGGAACTCTTGTTCTCCCTGAAATTGCCCTTTCGATCCTTTAACCAATGGGGGCTAGAACTTGCCGTAGCGCCCTTTTTCTTTCAAATCAAATTGATCATTAATTTGGGCCTTCATTAAAATCGAAAGTGCTTTTCTGATATCTAAGGAGATTTAAATATTCCCCAAAATTTGTACATCGAATGGAGCCTTTTTATTTTGATCAAAGACATTTATGCCCCTTCGAAGGACAACTCATCCCCTTCGGTGTTTCAAGAGAGATGAATTTAATTAATGAGCGCTGTAATAATCTTCAGAGTTTATGAACTGTGATGATAGATAGTCTTAATCCTTTCTTCCGGTAAGCTGGTTATTTTGAGAGACTAAGAAGAAATTGCTTGTTGCTTATCACAAAGACCTCTTTAATTTCCTTTAAAGGTTCTTCAGCCTTTATGTCCAAAATATCTTGGCTCTCTTGAAACGAATTTTGGAAAAATTTATTTTGATCAACATTTTATAATTAGCCGGGAATTTTTGATTAAATTTTAACATTAGAACTGCCAAATTTTGCTCATTAGAAGTTTCTTTCGTTTCCTTTTTTATGCATTTTGAAGCAATCCCAAATTTTTATGAATTTCTATAATTCCTACATAGTTACGGGCTTTTTTTATTTCACACGTACTTTATCAGTTTGAAAAAAAATTTTTCGTTATGAAAGTGATTAAATTTATTTATAAGAATTTATCTCAATTCTAATAGTTAACCAATCAATAGAAAGCGGAAGAATTATGACCTACACCCATACGTACAGACCAACAGAGGGAGATGCATGCCATTTTTCAGAGGCAAATTTAGATCATAAAAAATATTTTGAAAAATTAAAAAATGGCATCATATGGTATCATTTTTTAGAGGAAGATCCTCTCTTTCCGAAAAAAAAATTAATTCTGTTTTAAAATTTCATATATTCATAATTTTTACAGAGGAATTTTATGCAAAAACATTAGCGGTCGACAATGTCTAAAAATTGATTACTTTTATAATTATAATTTTATAATTACTTCTATCGTCAAAACTCGAGGTGGGCGCTCTAATCGATAATAAAGCACACACCCACGGGAGATTATAATCAATTCCGTTTATTTACCCCAGTTACAGGTTAATTCATATGATCTTATGTGTTTTTAATTCGGTATATTTACTTTACTCAAACATTTTATATTACAATCAATTAGAAGAGGTTTAAAAATGTACGTAAACTGGGCTTATAGGGACTGTTATAGCCTATTCTGGCGACAACGTAATTTGAATATAAATAACAAAATTTCTAAACTTTCACTGAATTAAAATTGAATGCAGTATTGATGTATATGCATATAAAACAAGCTAAGACTTTTTCGTAGTTCTAATACGACATTCATCAACGGATCAAATAAAAGCTAAGAAAGTCAATTTAATTTTATTTATAAACTGCAAATAAATAAATTTAAAAATAAATCTATTTTGTATTTTCTCACAATTAAATAGAATCTAAAACATACAGCCACATGGACACAACGCATTTTCAAACGCGCCAAATGAAATTTGTATATAAGATCAATCAATGAACAAGTCGGAAGATCAAAGTTATTTTTTACGGAAAAAGCTCAAAAATGTTTAATTTTACACGGAAATGGAAAGAATAACAAATTTCCAGCCACTGCTGTCCAGATTTAAAGAGTATATTTATCCTCTAGCCAAAATGAATGCAAGCTCTTGCAAAATTTTGTTTTCAATTGGAACACTTCAACTTCTTTTCATTACTTTTAAATTATCTAAAGACGAATTGTAAGTTGAATTATTCGTCGAAATTGTAAGCAGAATCCAGCAAGAACGAGATTCGTAAAAAGATTTACGCGAATTTAAATAAATCCACGGAGGGGACGACGTTCGGAGGGCATGAATATTCGCAATTTTCGACAAGAGACAAGTACGAGTACGCTTTCGACCTACTTCGAGTTTATTAAATTCAGCTACAAGGATGGCACTACAAAGTGCCCCGTCCGCGAGCATGCCCCTGCGCCCGCTAATTAAGCGAAAATACTGAAATTGCATAATTTAATTGGGAACTCCCGTCGGGAGGCAGGACGCGTGTCAGTTGTATGCCAGGTAACATTTAAAACTCGTCCGGGGCCTTCTGACTTGAAATATTTACGAAAAGCCTGTGGGAGGACGCCTGGACGCCTGGATGCTGGCAAGCTGCCTCCGCGCCGAAATTCAGAGGCCGGAATCGAAGAGCGTAGTCCAACTTCCAGACCAGCCCTGTATTTTTAGACTTTTGTTTTCGGTGGACGACAAGTAAATTCATCTCCATATTCATTGCCCAATTCGACTCCACAGACGGGAGCGATGCGTTCGGCGAGGTTCCCAAACATATTGCACGGGATTAATGCATCTCGTGTTTACAGCCGAAACACTTCATAAAAAGTTCACATGAGGTGATCCAGCTCGGTGACGGCAACGAGTCGCATCCCGAAATAATTGTCCGGGATTTTGGCGGCTTTGATTTGAGCTATTGGGGTCAGCACTTCGAGCCCGAAAAAGGTTCTCTATCCAGTCAAAGGGGAACAATTTAGCTCGACACTATTTTTATTCTGTTCTCCAGACTTTGTTTTTTTTTTAAAACGGCTTATTTTTCATAATCCGAATTATTTAAAATCGAAAGTCTTTTGAGCATTTTTACATCAAAGGGTTAACATTTTGTTGTATTTTCAAACCCAGCAATTTTTATGTTAGCTTTACTTTAAATAACAGTCTTAAATCTAACACAATTTCTTCAACATAATCGGAGCCCTTGGTGAACCCTTCTATGGTTCACGTTCCAATAATTTTTAAAAATTGTGCAATCGTACTCTGACGTACTTTTCGTTTTATTTCTGTTTTACTAAATATTCACTAGTGTAAAAATCAAAGTCGCACGTTTTACGAAAAGATTTTAATGTGAATAAACGTTTCAGTGTTATTACCACCACCGCACCACAATTAAAATAAACTAACATAGTTCAGGGCTTTTAGTTTTTTTCGAAATTGTGAGTGAAATGAAGATTTTGAAAATTTTAGAAATCGTCTTAGAAACCATAATTTATCACAGGAAATGAATATTTTAGGCAAATGGAACTAAATAAATATAAATAAAAAAAGAACTGAATAAAAACGCAGTCTAATAGTTGTTCTGTAATGTTTTACAGAAAATTGACTTTAGTAAGTATAGTTGATTCTTAAGATCTCATTCTTTTGCTTTTATTATAAAATTATAGCTCAAAATTTCATATGTTATTTTGCACAAATTTTCATGGCACTAGATTTATATTCTAAGCATTTTAAAATATGAAAGAAAACCGAGTTTTAAAGGATCAAAGACGTTTTGATCTCCGCACTGAAAATCTAAAGAAAAAAATCATTTAAATCGTACATCACCTATCAAACAACTCAATTCTCATCGTCTGCCTAATTCACCAAAAAAGGAAATTTAATAGGCTTTAAAATGCAATGGTGTTCCGGTTCCCACCCTACTTAACATTTTAAATGTGAACCGCACCCCGCCTATGGGTGCTCCTTCAATTAAGATGAAATTTACCTGGCTGAGAGATTTTTTTAAAAATTAAGAAGGTTGATTCGTTTTTCCTTGTACTGCGCCGTATTTTGCACATTTCACTTATCACCAATGTCTCCTCAAACAACAAACGAAGTAAATCACCCAAAAAAATGAAGGAAATTTATATTTTTTAATAACATCTTGCTGTTTCACCAAGAGCTTCCCTTGAGTACTTTAACCACGGTTGATTATTTTGAAATTAACGTGGCATCGTAAAAAGTCTTACCCATAACGCCTGCTAATTTTTAATATCCATATGCTTTTTATTTTTAATTCACTACTGTTTTTTTCTGAATGTACCCTTTTTCGAAATGATATCGAAAAAGGTGCCAAAATAATACAAACGCACTCTAATATTTCATACAAACAAATAAAATGATAAACATTACAATCAAAGATCTGTTTTTATGCGTCCTTTCAAAACTCTGAAGTTAAAAAATATTTAAAGCACTTTTATAAAACTATTAAGGACTTCGTGTACTCGTTGACAGTTTTACGCTTACAACTTAAAACGGATTTTTAAAAAACAAATTTTTCTAAGTTGAATAATTTGAAAGGCCCAAATCTGCTCAAATAGTAACCAGTGACTTTTTAATTTAATGGTTTTTTTATTGTCAACATATTTTTGTCCCTAGTATTTCTTATTTTATGACGAAAAAAAACATATCGGAAAAGTCTTTTTTTCCAATAATTCTGTTAATTACATCAATTACTTATTGCTTTTCAGTATATCCAATTTCGACTGTGAGGACGACCAGACTCTGCGTTTTTAATATTTTTTTAACAATCCAGAAGGTGCGGAAAAATGAGAATATAGAATTGGAAAAATTATAAATACTTTTCAAGAACCAACAAACTGATACGCAAACAAAATATTAAAAATTACTAAAGAGGTTTTTTTTCTTCCAAAAGCAATTCCTCAACTCAAAAAGATCGAGTGGAGTCTTAAGATTTCTGGAGAGTAACAGTTCCCTGAATTTGAATTTCGCTGAAAATACATTCAATGCTATCTATGATAAGTTCTACGAAAATATGGTTTTATTAACCCAAAGCAGAATGACAAAGACTTTCCTCGAATTTTCTGAAGATATCGCTTTGAAAACGTTTTGATTCACTGTCCAGAAATATAAGAAAAATTCACATTTCGAATCGGGCAAATTTGTGCTACATTGCATTTATCTGCACAGAACACGAGTTGATGATTTTAAGAACTATAAGTGTCAAGAGTTTATTAGTGACAGTTTTTTTATCTTTGAGATGCGTGTCCCAAGAGCAGTTCACATGGGTCGCTATTTCCGTCTTAAAAGCAAGAAAGTTTCCTGGCAATGATCTAAAAAATGTTAGAGCATTGAACGATTCCTCTGAAACGCGGTCTGTTGACAGGGTTAAGACAAGTATATATGTAAAGTTAATTTGAACATAGAGTTCAGCTAGATAATAGCCAATAGCAAACAATAGATTTACTTACATAACCCCTGTACGAAGACATGCCTTACACGAAGGCAACTTAACACTATCCAGAATTCGCCACGTAACTAATTTTATAGCATTATCTGGCAGAAACACAAATGTAACACAATATTTCGCTTCTGCTTGAAAAATATCAAAATTTTAGAAAATTTCCACTTTCACATCAAAATTCCTCAGACCTTTTTTCAATTTTTCGTTTGATGAAAAAGGCCGTTCTCGTGTATTTCAGGAAACACAATTAACGCGAGCTTATCACTCCTCATTCGCACTCCTGTCGACGTCGAGGCACTTTATCTGAAAACACTTTTCCCAAGACGGTGCACAAGATGCAGCTAAGGAAGAGATCAGTTCCACTGCAGTCCGGCGGAGGGCACGCAAAGAAGTACATCAAAATCTTACAAGTTCAGCACGTTCTCCCTCAGGGCACTGAGCGCCGTGTTAACATTTCTGATTTTCACAGATACGCTTTGTTCGGTTTAAATCCATCCGCCGATTTATAATCGGGCAGCAAACGTAGTCGGCGGCGCACAAATGCGTTTTTTTACATTTTACATTTTCAAATAAAACTTTGGCGTGCGCGCGCATCTTAATTTAGATTTTCCCCATCCGCACTACAAGCACACAAAGCAAGATGACAGCGGCACATTTTCTTGATTTTCCCTCGCGGCCCGCTCTAAAGCACACGCGACACACATGCGGGAAAACTTACGGAGTATCTCATATCGCATATACAGGCACCAGACACGAGTGTAAAATAATTTTCGTGCGAGAATCTAAAAATATTCAAAATTTTCAGAATAAGCGTGCAAGATGGAAAAGTTTTCGTACTCGAGAAGTCTGCAGACTTATTTTCTAAGGGGAGTTTTCCCAAAGTGTTGCCTATTCGTACACAAGAGGTTTCCCTCTCAAACGTCCCGAATTGCAAATATTTCAATGGCGGAAAAACATGCACGCTCAAGTGTCCTAATAAAACTATATTTTCAGATAACTTGCCCAAAATTCGAGATTGGTGCTTTTAGAAATATTTTGTAAAACAATTTTTAGTGAGCTTTATATCAGGCAAATACTTAAGAGATCAATAAACAGACGGCTTTATACACTTATACTTGCTTTTGAGCTTTAGATTCTAAAAATCAAATTCTTTTTCACTAACATTAAGAGAGAAGCTGTCCTAAATTTAATTCTAAAGTAAAATGTCGAGAAATGTACGAATAATTTTCAAATCTCACTCATACTGACTTTGACATGATCTTCGACAAATTTCCCATCTCTCATATTAGAGCTATAGAAAAACTAGGATTTTTAAAAGCTGACTGATTTTAATATTACCTACTGATGCTATCAATGTGGTTTCATTTGAAAACATTTTTAAAATCAACACCAGACAGCAAAGTTATTAGCTCAGAAATGGACAGAAATTCATTCATCACTATTGGGAGGACCTTTATGATTAATAAAGAAGTAATTTATTTTTCTTAATATAAAGCTATTTGATTTTGTTAAAACCATAATCTGCCATTTTTTAGAAAGCCTTATCAATTTCAATCTTATGCTCTTCCAATTAACAACTTACAATTTCATTATAATCTTATATAAATAAGTAAAAGGAAGTAAACTTCGAACATTTCACAACTTCGTAGATAGATAGACGTAATTCGTTTATTATTTATCTCTTTATGTGTAGGTTCCCTGACCATTCCCACTGGCTAAATTCTTTTTCAATCTGATGATATTCCAATAGTATGATGAAAGGATAAGATAGTCAGACCAGATGAATTTTTTGAAGGAGTTATAACTAAATCTGAAAGGAGTAGTTCTGCTTCGAGTCTTAAACAGGCCAATGCTCGCTCTTGAGACAAACGATTCCAACTACACATCTCCAATTCTTGAAAAGACCACCGATCAAGCAAAACTTGCAAACAAGCCAAACCATAACAAGGTGCAGAATTGGACTCCTTAAGTCTAGATAATTTTATAGGGGTGGTACTGACAGATGTCTATTAGTTACGTGCCTTTTGTTCGGTTAGTTTAAGGATGACTAAAGAAGAGCGAGCATACTATTTTTATGGAACTGCTTGCCTTATTTCTATTATAATAAGTTCTATTTATGGCATTAAAACAATTTTATAATTTATCGGAAAAAGTTATTACAGTAACATGTTTTGTCCTCGTTTTTTCTAAGAAATATTCTCAAATACAAATATCTGTTTCTGTTAGAAAAATATTTTCTATACATTGTATTATTATATGTATTATAAAACATGTTCATTTGTCTATTCAATTTTAAAAAAAAGTCGTTAAATTTATGACTGCAACTAAATAACATCGCACTAGCTTGTCGAACTCAAATATAATTTTGCACAAATCAATTTTATATTCAATTCCTAAAATCAAAAATTAAGTCATTTCTTAAAGGACTGCATAACCCCGGCATTTATAAAAATTAATTTTTTTTTTGTGTTACTGGAAATTTTTGTAAATTTTAATTGTAAATTGTGATATAAAAAGCACTCAATCATTCAAGTCACTTTTTCTCGTACCTATTCAAAATCAAAATTTCAAAAACTTGACTCAGTACACAAGGAATTATTCTGAACAGTATGCAAAGTGTTTCGTTAAATTTGTTTAATTTATTATACAAACCACGCCGAAATACATGGATTCGAGAATCACAACCTTGAAATTCTGTTCGGTGCTGACTAATATTTATATTTTATTATATAATACAATTTTTATATATACGTACAATTCTTCCCATATCATCCAATTTTACTGTACTCTTTAATACACAGAATTTCATAAAAATTCATGGTATAATATGCAAAGTAAACCTTATCTTTGGGTATAGTTGGGTAGTTTAAATAACAAAAAAGGTCGAAGGTCTCCGAATCTTAAAGAATGTCATGTAAATATTAAGCACCTGCAATATTTTAATAAATTATAATAACATACACCTATTCAATAAGGTATATTCTGCGCTTATTCGCATTTATTACATATAAGAAAAAGGGGTTCAAAATAGTAGAGTAAAATGTGTCGAATTTTAGCGTGTGTTCAAATAATCAAATGAAACAAAATTCTCTATGCTGCAATTCTCTCTCATATTAATTTAATTTTTGTAAATTCATTTTTAAGAAAATAAAACAATCTAGGAATCGTTTCGAAATATTATTAATGCTGTCCAATTAGCACTTAACAGGCCTAAAACTACAGAAAAGCTAAAAAAAGCATCGGTAACACTCGGTCTGAAATCTCATCGTAGGGGTTCTCTCTTGCGGATGATGCTGCGATCTTAGGGTACCTGGGCAAAATCTGCGCGCGCCTCTTTCATCATGGGCATCATGAGGACTGCAAGGTGGTGAAGATGTTGATGTGGTTCCATCCGAAACAGTTCAACACGATCAAGTACGCGTAGAGGGTGTAAATGTACACCCACACCTGCAGATGGAGCCGCTTTGGACGGAGCAGCTTGTTCATCTGGGGATACCGTGCGCCGGCGACGAGCCTCTGAACCAACGCACCGCTCAGGTAGACAACACTGAACAGCAAAATAATGCGTCGCAAGTGCACCAGAAGAATGGCCATATCCCTGCAATTGTCTGTTCCAATTAAAATGCCAACCGAAACCACATCGAGCCTTAGCAGTTTATACTTAGATACTTGCGAAACGGGCCACTTTGTGGCAGCAGCAAAAGAAATTATTCGTGAAAGGTCTGTCTAGCGGCGGACAACTAGACAAAACTTGGCCAGATCATCTGCGCGAGACTTTAGTTTTCCGCCTTTTTCTAGATCGGTCGCACGATCCTCAGCATGTGGAGATAGATTATTAACACATTAGTGCTGCCTGTCCCGCCATATTGCGGATGAGAGCTGACGTGTAGCTTTCCCGTCAACCCTGCCAGCAACAATGTCATCCTATTGTTTCATGACCGATCTTCAGACCCATCCAACAATTGTTTTCTTTCGACGAAAGCATAGAAATATGACAAAATTGCCATGTTGCGTCGCATACTTTCAATTTCTAGTGTTCCCGTGCGCCGACACAAGGCTATTTTTAATTAGAACTTTCACGGGGTTATTAGCACCTGAATTATTGTCAAATGCATAAAAAACTACAAATGAAAATTATGTACGAGTATCTGGCAGGGAAAAGCTTCAACAGCAGACAACTAGACCAAAGTTCCGCCTCGCAGGCGTTGACAGCAGCTCTATTTGTCTAAACACCTGATCCATAAAAATTAATTTTGTTTTAAATTTCCACACAAGTTAAAGACTTATTTTCACTTTCTTTCAAATCCATAAGTGAATTATAGCATTGAAAATGATATACTTATTTCCTACCACAACGCCAGAAAAAACGCAACTACTTCAAATTTCTCTACTATACAGGGTGAAAGAATTAACATGAAGTGTTTACAAATACTACTCTAGGCAACTTTCCTTTCGTAACACTTCACAGGTTGAATCACGTAGTGTAATACTTTGTGTTCTTAGTTTTTTAAAGAATGAAGAAATGTATCACTTTAAATCTAATTACCTTTTGTTTTTACGAAATAAGCTGTGCATGAATGCACATACAAATCAAATTCTCCTCCAAATAAAAATTTTTTATGAATCCTTTTATTTTAACTATCTTTTACGGGTTACACTACTTTTCTATATACACGGTTTTTGCACGGTTTTTTTTACAATGTATTTACCGCCTAAAAATAGAATTGGGTGGGTTAACGAAAGCATTTTATGAAAGTGATGATCATTAATTACACTTTAGTGAAATATTTAATTAAGCTTGCACTAGAGAAAGCTAAATTTTGCCAAAACTTAGTAAATTTATGTACACATAAAAAGTATTACTAATGGGCACTCTTAATTGACATCAGTCCAAAGAAAATCAACAAATTTAGCATACTTTAATTGCTTTAGTCATAAAAATAAAGCCATCTAAAAATATTCTAAAAATAGTTCTCCAAACGAGAACAAAGCGACCATAATCTGACTAAAATAAAATACGAACAGCCGGCAGTTCGTCCGTCCATTGCATCTGCGAATGTACGACTTTCGGCTCAATAACTTTTCTGAAAAATCGTTTTCAGCCACTGTTTTGCATCAATATTAAAATGTTGTAAACTCCTTCGGGATTTGAGTCTACCAGAATCTTCCCATCACCACCCCATCCTCCATCACAGCATCTTGAGGTGCTCGCGGCCAAGACGCACCTCCCGCCAAACGCGAAACACTTGACCTTACTTTACCCACTTGATCGAAGGCACTTTCGGTTTTATTCCAAAGAATTTCTAAATATTTGCCCGATTGCCACAGGTGCATAGTTTGAGTGGCATCGATCTTACAGGTATACAAACACCGCTCATAAGCCAGTCTCTCTGGGGAAAACCATTTCTATTATGATGTTCTTACAGCAACAATGCCACGACGATTTTCAGAAGGGAAACACCTTTTCTGTTGTAATCGAAACAAAATGTTGAATATTGTTTTAAAAACTAAAGTTCTACGTCTTACTAGAACGACCAGCATAGAAGTTTATTTGCTTAAGTTGCTTAAAGCCCTCTTTAATGTGAATTATTTCATCTAATTATAACTCGATAGGAGAAAACATTTTGTTAAAGCAACTGCTACTTACATTCACCATAAACATCGCAGTTTTTGGTGCATTACCATAACATTTAACTTTTTTGTGAATCTTTAGTAAATTCTGAATCAAATTTCATGAACTAAACCAGTTTTGCTTTTCTTCTAGAAGTAAAATCAAGCCACAGAAACTGATCCCAATGAAAACTTAACAAGCCTGGATGTTCTACGTCCTAGTGGGTATTGGCGCCACTTTCCGTCTCAGGCCTCTTATCGCTCTAAGGTTCCTAAGGATAATAATTAACTATGTATACCCTAGGTTGTAGATTCCCCAAGGGAAACAACATAGTATGCAATAGTAATACATCCCTTACTCTTATTTTTTGGACTTTGCAGTCATCGAACGTAGACGTTAAGATACACATTCTGGTGTACTTCATTTGTTTCTCGGATGAAAGGTTTTATCGGTTTTTTTGCAGTTGCTATAAACTATGAAACTTAAACTTTGTTGTAATGTTATAATATTTTTATAACTTGGTGAGAACAAAAAATAATAATCCAATTAAAATTTTGAAAATCAGTTACTGGATGAAATAAAACAAACTAATTTTTTAATTTTCAAGTGCAAATTTTCTAATGTGTTATAAAATTTTTGCATATATTTTGTTGATCACAAATCCTGAAAAAGACTTATTCCTTAATGTTTTAATTTTTGCCTCTATCAAGTAGACCAAACTGGGGAAAAGATATTAAAAGCTACTTGCCAAAAAAATTCTACATTTTGAAAAAAAAATATTGCTCATAACTTTCTCAAACAATTTTAGGTCTATTTTATTTTGGTTCACTCTGCATATTTTTTTAAATTGTTTAAACGTATATCAAGTTTCATTGTTCCACCCTTTTCCAGTCCTTTATGAGAGATATTCAAAAAATAAATTCCAAGATTTCTTTTGCAGAAGCTATTTTTCTTAACTCAATTGTATTATGAACAATCGATCAACTTTAATATAATAATTAATTTGTGTAATTTATTTAAAGTGACTGGCATGCTCCAATACGTCGAAGGTGTTCCTGGGAAATTCCTCCAGAAACCGAAGATTGACACTTTAAACTAATCCCGTGAATTTACCCTTGTTGTAATCTTGCAACGAATTTTTGCTAATTAACTTTCCGAGATTAATTTCCTCGGCGGAGGAACGCGAAAAGAAACAGGCCCCGAAAGGGACTTGCTGAAACATTAAGCGCAATTAATGTAAAAATATCTCCGTTTAATTGCGTTTTATGTGGCATAAATCCTCGGTCCTCGGCCCTTTAATAAATCTCGCGATGCCTCGTATCCTGCGAAGTTATTAAAATAAATACTCGCGAAGATGCGTCGCGATGCAAAATAGCAGCACCCCGCTCCCGGGAGGTAGCCAGCTCTCAACACCTCGCTGCTCCCAGACAGGATGTTCGTCACGTTCATTGAGAGACATCTAATTCTGATCCACCTTTAATTTGGCCTTTGCGGTGTTTGCTGGCATTTCGGTAATTAATATTCACCGACCATGATTTACATTCATTACGCATATTTACGGATCCGAGTGCCATCCAGGAGGATGACCCATCCGGGACAGTCTAGCACGCGTCTTGTTGTTCTAGAAAACCTCTTAACTGTCTCTTAATAAAGATTAATTACTATTTCTTTTCGCACTATGTCAAGAAATTTTTATCTCTAAAAGAGAAATCTAAATAACATGAGATTCTTCTATTGTCCCTTTGTTTTGAGTGCATTTGGGATCATACCTTCATCAAATGTAACTTTAATGGTACTTTGATTACATCTTCATATCCAAAACTCCGCAACGTCCAATGGAGGGAAAATTCAAATCGACAGGAACTACCTGCGTGGCCATCTACAGGTCACATTCAGACTCGCTCATCCAGAGCACACACCTTACAAAACGCGTCGAAGTAGATTTCGAATAACAAAGCTTTCGGTTTCTGTCGTCTCTAGCACACTGTAAAACTTTTCATTGAACGCTTCTATGGCTTTCTTTCGATTCGTTTCAAGAATCATTTGGTTCTTCTTCATTTTGGTTTTTTTTAACAAATCACGTACATACAATAGAAGCTCCATAGTTAACGCTAGATAATAAATTTAAATTTAAATTATTCTGGAGCAAATGATTTTTGTAAAACCCGGCGAAAACTTAAAACAAGTAATATTACATGCTACAATAATTCTTTAGTCCCCTCCGCATAGTGGAACATATGCGAAAAACAATAATACGATAATACCACAAACGATTTCAAATAATGTGGACATAAAAAAGTAAATTTTAAATAAACAAATTCTTATATACAACTATAATATTTTTATCAAAATTATCCTTACATTGTATGGGATGCTTGTATTGAAGTGCGTGTTCACAGGCCAATTCGTCTATCATCATTTTACAAACTTTTTGAATTCTCGTCCAAAAGCTTTTAAATTAAACCGTGTTTAACGCTTCGAAAATACATTTCTTATGTTCGCTGAATTGAAGATGCTTTATTTTAAAAATCTCTGTTACTAGTTTCGTATTATAATCTTAATAACAACAGAACTTATAACGTACACACCTAATCACGTACTTTATAACTATATCCACATGTTGAATTAAAAGAAAGTTTTCTCCATTCTTCTGGTTTATTGAGTTAATCTCAAATAGTCCTACGTGCTTTTAAACTGATGTGTGATAATTAATCTGCATATTTTGAATACCTGAAAATTATTGACATCATGCTTCTTCTCATGCATGCAAAAGTATGTACCTCCTTTGGATATGATCACCCAGGTTATCACAAAGAAACGTTTCTAGGGTTATAGAGATAGTACATTAGAAAGTACACCGTCCAATAGAAAAAATATTTATGTTAGCTACTATAATTTTTTTGATTGAAGTCAGTTTTAACCACAGTTTTTTTCAGTATAAACAGATGTTTTTGAATTGTAAAAAATGAAGTGCTACACATTACCACCGAAAATATTGAAATTAAATCATTTCTTTATACTTTTCCTACATTTCAATTCCAAAAAAATTTAAATGGGATGGCATGTAACACGTCAAATCACAGGTTAAAACACACAACCAACAAAGAATTGAGCGGAGTTTATTAAGAATTTTTTTAAGAAAAAAAACAAATATTTCAGCGTGAATTATGAATCCAGGTTTCCTCTTGGCCCCGATAAATCGCTCGTGTTATTGGAACTTATGATTAGTCTGTCATGAAGCCAAAATTTTTTTCCTGAAAATTTAACGTCAAATTTTATCAAATTAATGGTTTTATGTCCGCACGATCGAGAAATGATTCACGTAAGAAATCTACCAAGCTGTGATCTATGTCAAACTAAAAATATCGTAAAAATTTTTAATAACTACAACCTGGGCGCAAATATAAAACAAAGTCAATTAAATGACGAGCCGTCCCACGTGAAGGACCTCATCTCTTGCCAAAAAAAGGAGACGGTTTGAAAAACGATTTCGACGAAAATAGAAGTATTATTCAATTGTTTTTTACATACCATAATGAGCGCAGAACGTAAATTTCTTATTTGAGGTAAAATAAAGAGTGAGGGCGTGAGCGTGGGACTGCTATGTGGATAAAATTAAATCCAAGATGCAGAATTTACGAAAATAGTAATCTAGTCAGGAAGCGAGGTATTTTTGGCTTCACTAACATCCGACAACAATTTGTTTTTGAAAAATATATTTTTTATTCAATGAAACAGAATACTTTACGTCTTATAACATGTTCTTTTTTTTAACGGAGAAATTGATTTACTAATCGCGATCTATTAATAAATAATTGTTACTTATGGTTACAATTTTCAAAGGAAAGGTTTCTAATTGGTGAAGACCTTCACAATTTTGGACAATAGACCTTATGCTAGGTCACTGCAGAAGGGAATTTATTAATCTTAGTTTAGGTCATGTAATTAATTAGAGATTTTCCTTAGAGCAGATGTTTTTAATGATTTAACTGCCAAATCAAAATATATTTTTCCATTTAGCTAATTTTTATGAGGACTATTTTGAAAGATAAATGAGGAAGTATTCTGAGTAAATCCGGTGGGTTATACGACCGAAAATTAATCTCCGTTGGCGTGATGTGTGGATGCTGCGAACGAGCACAACCACCTTTATTTAAACCACCAGCAAACCAGTCAGCAAAGTCATTCACATTTTTTAGATAGGAGGCCCTGCCACAATCCTCAGTATTCATAAATCGGCGATCGCAGTGCACAGTTGAAATAAAGACATTCTAAACACGCACATCGCAGCATAACGGCAAGATTAATTTACGTGACATTTGGAACATTTAAGTAGAACATGTTACAATCGCGCATATTAACAGCAGATGAGCAAATTTAAAAATTACATTGCCGCCGTCCGAGCGATTTCGCATTTGTATTTGCTCCTCTTTCTTTCAATTGAACGAATGATTTTTCTATTTATACGCTGCATTAGAACTGTTAGGACACAGCGCAATATATTTTTAATTTCATTATTCTTAAACAAACATATGCAATCTACACTCTGCAATACTCTCGTATTTACGTGAAACACCTAGACGAGACTAGAAGATAACTGGGTTTGAATTAAAATAATTTCATGTGACTGACCATTCGAGTAAATTTGAAAGGTCATTATGAGAATTTAAGAAATTTAAGGACATAAAAATTTTCAGTATCAGGCCAATTTATTCACCACATCTTAAATTTGAATGTTAAGTGTTAATATGGAAGATAAGGACCCTAAACAGTCACATGCTTAGAACCCATAAAATAATGGTTTTATATAACAGTTTTCTTGAAATGAAAATAAATCTCCTTTTTTCAATTTTTTGATTACTAAATGGATAAACAAAAACAAAATATATTCACATTTTTATACTACACTATAAAAAAGTAGTGGGTAGTTTTCCTATCACCTCGCGTTAGTAAGGTTTATATATATTTGATAATTTGGTAGAAGTTAAATAACTTTGGCCATATTTTATAATTTCACGATAGCAATTAATCATGGGTTTTAGTTTTCTTACGATAACTTCCTTTCAATTTTGGATCCCAGTACTTCTAGAAAGGAAAAGTGGAACCCTACTAGCGCCTTTCGCTCATCTGCTTATGAGTCCGTCTATCACAGTAGCACTTTTCTGTACCTGGTAATGGTATCAAACTGGAATTTTATACAATAATAAAAACTTTTATGTGCGGTATCTTTGAAAGGCCTTTCCCTAAAAATTCATTAGTGGTAGCACCTGAAATATTGCTAAAAACCATCACAACAATAAATAAATCTCCTTCTCCCTATTTGCGACTCTAGTAAAACAAATATTTAAAAAAAAGAACAAAATTTATAGTGTTAAAGGCACACCATATGCTGTAGATCAGAAAGAACAGAAGAAGCAAATTATTATTTTGGGAAATCGAAAATTGTATTCAATTGAAACGTTGTATGCAAGGACCCGAAATATTGGATATTGGATTTAAACAAGTTTAGCTAACAGTTAAATTCATCAGATATAAATATAGTCAAATGAAAACCTCTACTTTATCTTTGACACAACATAATAATTTTCCTGTATGACTCCAATTTACCAAAAATGTGCTGGAATTGGAATATCAAGAAAGTTGGCTACCATTCGAACAATAATTCCCAAGTATGTAGCCCTTCTAAATAAAATTTGCACCTATGTATTTGCAAAAATTAGTCATTATCATCGGCGTAGAAACGTATTAAAGTTCGAAAGGAGGTCAGACCAAAATTATCCTAACCTCAAAGAAATTTTTATACTCGAAAATCTGTTCAGAGCAATGAAGCACAAAGAGTTCAGGAATAAAATAAGCAGTAAAAAAGGCCATTTCTAGCGTGCCGTAAGTGCGAGAGGTTTCGATCCAACTGCAAGGTTTTAGCGGAATCTTTTCTTCTCCACTGAACCAGCGGCGGTATCCCAGGAGTGAAGAAAGCTGGCGCTAAGAATAGATTTTCATCTGAGGAGATTTTACAGTAACACACGAGATGTGAATTCGCGAAATTATTAAAAGATTTTGTTTATAGACTGCAGTCGATTTGAGTCGGAGTGCCATTCGAGATGGTTTATGGGTTCCGTATTGAATACCGCTTGAGACCCCTGAGACTTGAAGCACCATCACGGATGCCAATGTTCACCAGACTGATTGAAAGACATTTAAATTGTGGGAGGGAGCTGCTGCTGATGAATCACTGGTCACTCAGTCAGGAAGCACTGAACTAAACATCTCGAGACATTCCCGAAATTAGCCGTGATTGCTGCGTGGACAAGTTGTTAGGTGGTCCAAAAGATATATACGTACCCACATAAAACACAAAGCATTTAATTAGTTAAATCTCACACCGCCTATAAAACAAATTTCCGCCTAAAGTGATTTTCTGAGCTAAAAGGAGTGATATAAGATTTGAACAAATTAGAATTTATTTTAAAAAATTGAGTAAAATTTATTTTAAAAAAGTTGTTAGATTTTTGGAAAACTATATGTGTATATAATTCTCTCTCTAGGTTCCACAAAAATTTCGCGTTAAGTAAATCTCGTTATGTGAAACTCCTTATACAAAATAAGAACATTCCAAATTTTTTTTTCCTCAAATAAAATACCAAATATTTGTACTATAAGACAATGAAAAAAGACTTTATATAAAAAGTAACACGAATTTAATTTGATACAATGTACATACATGAATTAATTTCATTTCACCATGTCGTGTCAAAAAATAACTTATTAGATTCATTTTAATCTGGGTCAGTGTCTTCTAAAATCACATTTTGTTGAAACAGTGGCTATGCTACTCGTTGGGCGGACAACTTCATCATATGAAATTTCTCCGGCATAACTTTCGTTGTTTGATGTTATAAGATAATATTTTCCAGCTTTCGCGATATACAAGATACAGAAACCGCGTTATAGAAGTCCGAATTAACCAAGAATTTCCCACAATTTGTATAGCTTTATATCGAAACCGCGTTATAGAAGTGCCACGTTTTTTTGATCATCATGTTCAGCACTTACTAATTTCCAAATTATTTTCTAGAAATCGCCATTTTGTTTTTCTTAACATTACTAAACATTTGACATGAATGTGATTAATTATCCCAAAGCATATAGACTTGATAGAAAAACCGCTGGGGATTTTAAGATTCTTACAATAATTTAACACTAAAATCAATGGTACAAATGTAATGCTTATAATGTCCATCTGGAAAGAGATTCACAAACATTTGCAAAACTATTGCACGAAAAATAACTTAGTAGTAATATTTTTGTTTTTCTTAAGTCATTTTCATATTGGTTCCATATTGGTCGCTATTATTAATAACAATTAAGGTAACAAATGAATGATTGAACCCTTGTTAAGTAAATTTAAATACTTACGCTTTTATAGCTTTTAAAATCGTGAATCACCGAGCAGTAAATACTTGCTGCCTTTATTTAGATGAAAAATTATTGATTTGTGATTAATAAATAAAAGCTATTATTTTTGTATGTCTGTAACTATTTAAAAATTCATATCATCGAGTAATGGTAATACAATCAAATAGGGAAATTTTAGGAACTTTTCGCCATGTAATTGTTATTGGCTTTTTAAGCCGAAGTTCACTCAGTAAACAAAATCTCACGAAGTTCGTTCCGTTCTATCCATTTTTTGTAATAATGGATTGAAAAAATGAAAGATATAATGGCTCTAATCACATAAAAAAAATAATTGCTATGAATTCAAACAATCTATTTCTATATTGTAGTAATAAAAGATATTCTCTAAATTCTTTCAAATTTTGTGTTTTGCAAAAATATTAACACTAGAACTATCGTCATCCTGACTGGTAAGACATTTTTCCTTTAAACTATGTATTGTTAATATTAATGAGTATTTTTGTGAATATATTATAAAGATTTCATAATTTAAAGAAAATAACTTGATTTTAAAATGTCTTTATATTGCACAATCCACACGTGATAGAAAAAAAAAAATACCCCTTGGTAAATCTAGTGTTTAGAATGTTAATTTTGTACCACGATTGGAATATTTACTCTGTACTGATCAACCATTTCAATTTGAAAAAAATTAATTTTGGCTCATAGCGACTATTCTGGAACAAAGTTTAGCAAAGCTTTATATGGAAGCAAAATAAGCCTAATAACTAATACAACAAATAAATAAGGAAATGTTATCTTAAAATATAAAATGACTTTCTAAAACAAAAAAATGCATTCCTTGCCTCTTGGCCTGGTTGCTCGACGTCGCGAGATTTCTATTGACGACGCCCGGAATTTAATAATAGCACACCTGCCACCTCAATCCAGAGGTTGTAGGTTCAATTCCCAATTGCCTACAGTTAATTTTTTAATATTACTATTAAGTCTTTAGCATAAGTCACATTTTCCAAATTCTTGTATTTTCAATTTAGTGTATTTTATATTTAGCTATGCTGCCTGGATGTTAAATAATAAATAGTTGTTGTCAACACACTTTAATTTATTTACTTTGTATTCATTTCCCCATGTCTTTAATCGACCTTACTTCTCTTTTATGACAATAATTGGCATACGTACCTGAAAATAATTGTTCATAAATTTCAACTTTCAAAACTGATTTTTCTGAATACGACACAAATAGTATAATACATACGTATCGTTACAAAAAAAGTGTAATAAGTGAAATGAACATATGGAAATTGAAATCGATATGTTTCTGAATTCTTTGACATCACCTGGAGGTGTTTAACTGAGGGTAATAAAAACGTACGATTTGTCAAAATATACTGAAATTAGGATCGAGAACGTTCTCAGTTCATGGACCAAATATATTATTTACAAAATACTGTCTGCGAGCTAAATCGATAAATTTCTAATACACAGTCAGCGGGGGATATTTATACTTTTCAGGCTTCAGTCCAGAAACACTTGATTTCCTGAATGCTTGGAGATATAAATCCACGAAATTGCATACCTCAGGTAAAGCAGGAATATCTGAGTGGTACTAAAATTAGAATATCTTCATACTGGTGTCTACAGGTATATCGAGATATTTTCGTATGTTCCTCTCTATACGTAGACACGCATTAATATTTCGTAAATTAAGCATCTTTACACCTATCCACCAGCAGAAGAGCATACACGAGAAAATGCTTATAAAATAAGGTGCTCTAACATCTTTGCTGGGTTATTTTTGGAAAATCTGAAGCAGAAAAGAATCTCAAAGAAATTTTAATTTTTTATGAAGGCAACTTTCAAGGATATATGAATAACCTGGTAAAAAATTTCTACAAACGGACAGAATGCTGTTAACAGCATCAAAAGGATGACTAAAAATGGATCACCTTAATGAAAATATCTTAATGAGTAATGGAGTTACTTTGCGATTAAATTATTCAGAAGTGGCTGCATAATTCCAAAAAACATATAAACTATGATTAGCTCATACGTTTACAAGCCTCTCTCTTATGCCAATCTAAAAATACGATTTAATTGAGAAAATTTCTCACTTGTGGAACGCAAACACAAATAGCTGAGATGCGCGCGCACTAAATCGCCCTATTAAATCGGGGATCGCGCAAACACACGGAAAAACGTCCCTATGATTTTCCCGTAGGCTGCTGTAATCTACCATATTATATATGTGATTTTCTTCCCGAAACCTATTCTATACAGTTAATTCGAACGACACTGAGGTCTCGCGATCAGTAGATCACCAGCCTTGCTCCGACGTTTATAACGAAAATTTCGGTGATTCGGTGACAACTACACTGTGTATTTGTTTTTATTTTGTTTATTTAGTTAAGGATATTCATAATTAAGAATTTTTTAACGGCCGCGACTACGACGTGCGTTCTAGTGCAGGATTGTGAAAAAAATTTTACTTCTCAATTTTGTGGATAATTTGTCAAACGAAAATCTAAGACATAATATAACAAAATGTCTTCAGCTATTGCTAGAACCTCGAAATACTCCTATCGAGCCAGCTCCACCGGCGCAGGTGTCTCAGATATCAACATCGAATATAGTGCCGATTTAAGCGCTCTCTCCCGCTTGGAGGTAAGCGTTTTGTTTCAAGGATTTCGTTAAAATCATGTTTAATTAAATAATTATTGTGAAAGTGTTATATAAGAAAGTGGACACAAATGCTTGCAAAAAAAATTTTTTTTCTAAATAGAAAGTGTTAATGCATTCTATAAAAAGTTATAAATAGAGAAAAGAAATTTTAACGAAATATAATTTTTACAGGATAAAATCCGCCTTCTTCAAGATGATCTTGAGGTTGAACGTGAATTGCGTCAAAGGGTAAGTATTCATTTTGGAAAACCCTTTCGCATAATTGCCAAAGCGAAAATATCACCAATTCTTCTATTCGTTTAATTTGTATTTAACGACAACATAATTCCCAATACTAATACACACTAATCGTATTGATCGTATTGATCGTATCGCATTGAACTTCATTCGACGATCGATTGGGCGAATTTATTCAACGCCTTGAAATTGAGAGATCGTTCTGGTATTGTGACCATTCTGAACGAAACTATTCTTCGTCAAGCAGCACGCCAATTTAACGCAATGGCCAGATACTCTGGCACAGCAATTTAAAGAATCACAATAATGCATTCATACATACAAAGTTATATGCTAATATTATTTATTAATAACTTATTTCTGTACCTATTATACAAAAATTTATTTAATAGAACATCCGCTATTGCGCATGACTTCTGTATAAATCTCGAAATAGATTAGTTAAACCAATTTCAAAATTCAGTATATCCTTTTTAACAACCCTATTATTTAACCACAGAAAAGGATTATTTAATACCTCAAGTGGATTATATCAGCGTGTTCAGACGAATTTTGTTATGACTCAAGACGAAATGTGTCAGCATTATATTTTTGGATACGAGTCAGTAGAACGTCTCTCACAGTAATTTTGAAATTTATGACCTCGTCGAAATGCGGGCCTTTCCCTATTTTTGTATTATTTAAATGAATCACTCGGAAAGCTCCCCAAAGGAGGACTTCGAAGAAATAATTACTTCGGTCGAGAATCCATAACCCAAATTTGCCCAGGTGCTTCTCTTCCAGACCAGCGCACAGGCACAATAAATCGCTCGAATTGTGCAAACCCCATTTCAACTACTATGTGACCTGTGCAATCTGATATCCTGAATCTGTGCGTGGGTGTGCTGTGCGAAAATATTCGTTGAGAGACAGACGAGTAAATTTTTGTAAAGAAAAAAAAATATAGTTACCTCTCCGCAAGTTCATATAGTCTTTCCATACGAATTTGAACAGCATACCGCAGCGCCAGCCACTTGTATAGCCTTTTAAATATATGGGATAGGTGTCTCCGCCTCTCACACACATTACGCAAACGAATGAATCTCATGTGTACGTGAAGAAATTCACAAATTTTACGAAATTATATTACAATTCTTTAAATATGTGTGAAAAGGTGAGGAATGTTCACCGATCTATTATTAGAACATGGAGCATTTGAATTTTTTTCTGGCAATAAAATGGCAAAAAATAACGCCGCAGGGGTGACTGCCAGGTGCCAAAAGAACTTTACGGAAATATTTCCACTATAGAAATTATACGCTCAGCAACCAACTGTAAAGCTTCATTAAACAACAAATAGAGATTATTTAAATATTTAATGTTAAAGGTTACGATGCGATAAAATTTCCAAAATGATACTGTCGACAATTTCGAAATTTGTTTTTAAATACATTCAACCTATTTAGCCGAATGTTACGTAATTACATTTCAACTAAATTATCGTCGATGCTATATATCCAGCATTTCAAAATTAAAATAGAATCAATAATTTAATTAATTTAAAAGATTAAATACATCTTAGATGCGAATGTATCAAGGAATTTTAGATAAATTGTCTAGATACACGAGTAAAATTTTCAAAATTGTTTTCAAAATTGCGAAAAATCAAAACGATAATCAACCCGCATGTCAATGAGCTCAAAGGTGTTAACTGGTTGACGAATTTCAACTATACTACTTATACTAGTATAGTAGTTCATTGGTATAAACGTCTTATAAATATCGTTATTTTTAATCATAGTTTAGATAATTGATTCTTCTGTGAGTCAAAGTGATATTTGAACATCCACGCCTATTCCATACCTCGCTATAATACTATATATACTAAGTCTAATCTCAATTGGTCATTACACTCGTTGCAGCACAGAATAATCCAACGTGGATATGAACTGTAAGAAAGTTATTCTAAATTTTCCACAATCCTACTATAAACTTATCTTTTTAACAAAATATTTAAGAGGGTATATTCCCTTCATCTATCTAATAATCGAATAATTTTTCCACTCTGAAAGAATTTTATATACGCTTATAGCTCTTACAACTATTACACCTTATTATAAAATAACTTATAGCAAATTAATGAGATAACATTTATGGACAGTATTGCAAAACGCAATGAAATTTGTAGGCATTATAAAAATCATGACGATAATACCTAAACTAATGTTTACAAAAACCCGATCAAGTAAAATGTTTACATCTGTTGAGCTTTTTTGATTTTCTAACTATAGTAAAGAATTTTACAAGAGGCACAGGAATTGAAACTGATAACTTTCCACATCTTTTATTTATGGATAAATAATTTTCTTCAGTTCCGGTTTATTAATTTTTTATCGCTTTTCCTGAAATTTTTGTAAATGTTTTTTAGATGAGATATATAAATATATTAATATTACTCATCTTCATCTATTTTATTTAGAAATATAAAATTAGTATACAACAGATAAATTTTGAATCAGAATTAATTTTTAATGGATCTCATGTCAGTAAAATAAGTGGAATGGTTCTACCAAAACTTTTAAAGGAATTTATTTTCAATCATTTTGAATTCGTAACAAATAAAAAAATCAAAGTATTTTTCCACTTGCCTCGTGCATTTAAATATTTCAGATTGAAATTATCCACATCGAAATACCTTCATGTATTTTTTAAACTCTAAGCATATTAAATGTAGTGTTCATTTTTTTTTGACAAGTATAAACTTAAGTAGGGTCAAATAGACCTAAATTTTTCGCAGAAAATAAAGTGGAAAATAAAAGTATTATTTTATATATAAAATTCCAATATTGAGTGATCATTTGAACTGACATGTTTAGAAACTTATTCTTTTTCATAACTTTCTATATATTTTATATATATTTATCTGAAAAGTTATAAACCGAATCTAAAATAGTCCTATCAATAATAAATAAAAATCATCATAAATCAATTTAAAGTGCACGTCAGCGAAATTCTTCAAGAAGAACAGAATAATACAGTTTTACTTTCGGGATAGAACTAAACATATTCAATCAATTTTAGAAGATATTTCCATACATTTACTATTTATGAAGAAGATATTTAATACTTTCTGAATAATTGAAATAGTAAATATATCAAACGTAATTGATTCACAAGTAGAAGTGTAAGAAATAACAATTTATAATCAATCAAATATTTAAAATATTGTCGAATAGCAATAAACAATAGTCATTCATCGCACTCATTGCCTTCAAATATTTATTATACAAATGGCCATCAATTTGCCGCGCGAATATTCCCGGGGACTGTAGCGTAAACAATTTATTTTGGATCTGCGTGAATCACGTGTCGGTTGAAGTCTAATTATCAACAATTTGTTGGTTCAAATGGGCATGTTTTTCTCACGTTGAAAGACAATATATATTGTACAATAAATATTGAACTTTTATGAAAAAGGTCGTTCCTATACACAAAATATGTATTTTTTCAAATAAAGCATACACTAGAATACCTAATATTACTCATTCAATTATAACACTCTAGAATCACTCTTATATACCATCAAACAAGTCTAACCTCTGACCTCAAATCATGATATAAAAAAGAAATAAATTCAATGCGAATACTTTAGATACATTGAGTTTTTTTTCGTTGTATGTAAAATCTCGATATGGTAAAATTGAAAGGCAAATTTATTGATTATAAAAGTATTAATGTAAACATGAAATCTTCAAAAATTCTACAGAATTTTATAACTACGTAAAATTTCTCATATAATCTACTAGCCATCTACTAATGAAGATCTACAACATTTGATCAATAGACAAAATGTGTTAATAAAAAAAAACAATTTATATTTTAGATTGAGCGCGAAAAAGCCGATCTTAGCGTCCAGGTCATCCAGATGTCCGAACGCTTAGAAGAGGCTGAGGGAGGTGCTGAAACACAGGTTAAAAATGAATAATCGATATCGGTCAATTTAGAACACGTGTAATATTTAATGAATCCCTTTTCAGTTCGAAGCGAACCGCAAACGAGATGTTGAACTGAATAAATTGCGTAAACTTCTCGAAGATGTCCACCTGGAGTCAGAAGAAACAGCCCATTTACTGAAGAAGAAGCATCAGGAGATCATGGCCGATTTCCAGGAACAAGTCGACATCCTCACCAAAGCTAAATCTAGGTACGCAACACATTTTGTTTAGGTTCGGTTTCACAAAACCGTGGGAAACTGGGACAAATCGTGCCATGGAGAAAATGAGAGAAAAAACTCTTCAACGAAAATCGTCCAAATTTCTTGAGAATGCACGGTTTGAAAATAACCTTACAAAGATCGGTTTGAGAAGCCAGTGGCTCAAGCTCAAGTTTTCTTGCCGTGAGGTGAAAAATGTTTTTATTTTTCTGTTAATAGCACTAGACCTGCGCTGGCGCGAGCACGAAGTTCGCTTTATGTTATGATAGCTTCTTTATACCCTCAGTAATTTTCTTGGTTATTTTGAGAGGACCGACTGCCAGCGCTTTGCTTTGCAAATACTCAAAGAAGCAAATCCCAAAAACGTTTTCAAGTTTTCACAGAGCCACCACACCGACTGCTCAGCATTTTCCATCCGATGTGGCGGTAAATTTCTTTAGTGATGGTGCCCCTATTTTTAGACATAGTCAGCTTTGCTCATTGCTCCGATCCAAATATGTCTTCGATATACTTCTCGATGCCGTCTTTCTCTATCTCACGATATTGAAAAGTGGAAATTTGATCTCGAATTCATTAATTTTTCATCATAAGTGATTTTCGAATTGCAACGGTTGCGGCATGCATCTCTACAGAATGTTTACATTTATCAATGGCCAAGTCAATGGTAATAGAAAAAAATAAATTCAATGATCTTTCATCTATAAAGCCGATGTTTATTAAAATTTAAAACTTGTCGACAATAAATTATTAAAAATGATCGGTAAAAATAAAGACATGAATAAAAATTGTATTACAAAAAATGAATAGGTACGGACTTCACCAAATTCCATTTTCGATACATGATCTTACACTTTCAATTATAAATATACGGACAGAATATAAAAAGTATATATTTGTCAAACAAAGAAAAAATATCTTAAATCAAAGACCTGCAAAACCTTTCCTAATTAGACCCCACTTGACTAAAAAAAATATGCTCGAATTTCCGAAATTGATTTCCCCAAAAAGTTTTTTATATAATAATAATAGTATAATTACTTTGAATATTTAAAGACGTAATAGGAAACTAATGTGTTCCAGATTTTTGGATTGTCCTTGGCGTACTAAATAGGAAAAATAAAATATATTATAAATTGCAATTGTTTCTTTTGTTTAAAAGAGTTAGATTTAAGAAGAACTAGAACTATAGTAAAACTTCTTTCCCTTAAATAGGGCGGAAAAGGAGAAATCTAAATTCCAAGCCGAAGTTTACGAACTCCTCTCTCAAATCGAATCACTCAACAAGGAGAAGATCGTCAACATCAAGCATATCGAAAGGTTGGAAATCTCCATTACTGAACTGAATGTTAGGATCGAAGAGCTTAACCGTACCATTGTCGACATCACTTCCCACAAAACTCGTTTGTCCCAAGAAAACGTTGAACTCGTCAAGGATGTTCAAGACCTTAAGATCCAAATCGAAAATGTTCAGTACTCAAGGACCCAAGTGATCTCCCAACTTGAAGATGCCCGCCGCCGTCTTGAAGACGATGAACGCCGTCGCTCCCTGCTCGAAGCTTCTCTTCATCAAGTTGAAACTGAATTGGAATCTGTTCGTGTACAACTTGAAGAAGAATCTGAAGCTCGCCTTGACCTCGAAAGGCAACTGGTCAAGGTCCAGGGCGAATGCCAGAATTGGCAATCGAAATACCAATCCGAAGCCGCTGCCCACGCCGAAGAAGTCGAAGAACTTCGCCGAAAATACACAGTGCGCATCACAGAATTGGAAGAGCACATCGAAACCCTCCTCGTCAAGGTCAACAATTTGGAAAAACAGAAGAGCCGCCTCCAAAGCGAAGTCGAAGTTCTCATCATTGACTTGGAGAAGTCCAATTCAACATGCCGCGAGTTACAAAAACGCGTTGATACTTTGGAAAAGTCACATATTGAACTTAAGGCCCGCTTGGACGAAACCATCTCCCTATACGAAGGTGCTCAGCGTGACTTGAGGAACAAACAGGTCGAGATCCAACGCCTGAACCATGACCTTGATAAGACCCGCGATGCCAATGCTCAGCTCACCCGTGAAAACAAGAAATTGGGAGGTACTGCAAAACCGCTTTTATTTTAATAAGTATTACTAATTAATAAAATTCAAACTAAAGACGATCTTCTTGACGCTCGTGCAACAATTTCTGAACTTACCCGCCGTCTCCATGATTTGGAAATTGAACTTCGTCGCCTTGAAAACGAACGTGATGAACTGACTGCTGCATACAAGGAAGCTGAAGCTGTAAGAACTGAAGGAGCGTGTTTTATAAAATATTATTCAAAATATTTTTATTTAATTTGAAGGGCCGCAAAGCTGAGGAACAACGTGCCCAACGATTGGCTTCTGACTTCGCACAATTCCGTCATGATGCTGAACGCCGCATTGCTGAGAAGGAGGAGGAAATCGAAGCTATCCGGTAACTACTACCTTTTAATACCTAACTAAATTTTTGTGTGAAAAGAACTAGCATTAGTTATTATTTGCGTTTGGTTTTATGAAAAGATTTGAAACACGAAGTACATGGAAAAGTGGATTTCTATGGATTTTTGAAGACATTAAATTTACATAAATCTACTAAATAATGATGCAAAATAGTTGAAATCCAAAAAGGGATATAGTCCAAAATTTACTTCTTTGTAATATTGCAATATTGCAAAAATTAAATTTTATTCCTTTCTAATTTCCATACAGAAATTTGACATCATGTTTTCATGAATTTTTGGCAAAAAATATAAGTGAATCGTACTCCGTTAAAAAGAAATTTTTTTCCTTAAACAAAGCAAAATGCATTGATAGTGATGTTGTATGGATACCAAACAAATTTGAAAAGGTTTGCCTGCATCAATCCTACGGTCATATTTTAAAATTAAATAGACATACAAACCAAATTTTCATTTTTTCTTAAAACTTCTATCCTCTGAATAATTTACGCAATTTTAAACTTTTTCATTGAAAAATACAAAATAATTCGTTTAATAAGGCACCAAACTAAAGAGTATAAAATAGCACTGCATAAAAGTTTATATACCACTGATTAAAACCAACTATCGATCTTATGTCAAGCAACTTCCTTAATATGATATTATTAAAAAATATTTGCTCGAACATAGAAAACTAAATTAACTGATAAAAGGAAATTATAAATCAATTATATGCTTGGTTCATTACTAACATGCACGAATTTTTCCGATACATACACAAAAAAATACAATTTTGAATTTTTTTCTAATATAATACGCTATATGCACTTCGAGAAGTAGTGTTTTAATTTCACAGAAACTAAAACAAAATTATAAATAATATAAATTTTTTAATTTACACATTGAGGAAAATAAATTGGTGTTATTTTAGTTCGTATTTATTGACGGAATATGTATTTTCAAATTAATAATTAAAATAGAAACTTTAGAATTAATTTTTCGCTTACTCTTCCTTTTCATTTTTGTTTTGTTTCGGGTTTCTACACTATTATATTTAATTTAAGTTACTCTTTTTTTCATCACAATATAGTAATTCATGAGAGGAAACTAATATATACATAGAATTGTAAATTGATTACGATTCCAAATAACATACTGACCACATTTTCAATATGTATGTATTGTTAGCTTACATAACTCTTGAAAATCTTTAATTAACTAAAATCCGCGAAAAAGATTTAAACAAAAACGCTGCAAATAATTACATATGCCTACATCAAAAACTAAATAGAAAAGTTGTTTATATCTTTTACCTTCTTATGACAATTTTATGATAACTTATGATAATTAGGAAAAATAAACAATATAAGAAAACCATTCACAAAATATAAAACAAGATATGAAATAAATCAAAAAGAAAGCCGATGAATTGAATTGGAACTTAATAATGACTAATCTGAGCAAAAGAATCTCCTGGCATGACTACCTGCCAAATTATTTAGTTCAAATTATTTAAATAAAATACAAGCATTTTTTATAGCCTAGCATTGAACAATGCCGTCAGTGTCGAACTCTTAGAACAAGCACTTACTAAGCAAACTTAAAACTATGTAATTGCTTATTTCGCATCTATGAGTAAAAAGTGATTAACACCTAATAGAAAATATTAGCGCAAATCAATCTTTGATATTTCAAACCATTGATCAGTTGCAGTAAATCTGCATAGATGGGATGCCAATGTCGATGTCGATAATCTAAAATTAAAAAAATCATTCAATTCTATTGGTTAGTGAAAACAATGACGGGAAATCTCTGGCATTCAAAGGACGCTTCGATAAATAAATTGTCCTGGTCGCTCTTATCACAGCGCGATCAACCCATCTCAGAACGCTCAAATCAATGACGAAATTTTTTTATAAAACAATGCGCCATAACTAGAGCAAAACAATAAACTAGATAACAAAGTGAATTCAGTTCAATTTGGTTACTTGAGTTGATTTCAAGTAAAGCAGATATTGTTCTTATCGCGAAGATTTGGAAAATAATTTGTGATAGGAATAATTTCAGTATTTTTCTTTTATTTTTTTGTCTTTCTTTTTCTTTTTCTTAATTCATTTTTAAGTAAGGGCTTTTTGTGAAATCCAAAGTGGTGTATTGAGCAAGCATTTCCCCAGCGATAGTTAGCGGAAGTGGGCATTTAGTTAGCGAATGCAACAAGTGATTGGCAGTGAAAGAAAGACGCATACCTCAACACTTTGTTTTCTCTTGAATTCGCATTATACATAAAAGCATAGGAACCCGAGGTGGAGAACAAAAGACGCTTGTCTTCTAAGAAAATAGTTGCAAGAAAGACAATTACAACACACACTTAGGGGCATTTTCCTTCTTACTTTTACTGAGGCTTCTTCATCGGCGGTCGGTTAAATTTAGACTGCAAGATCAAAAATAAATTTTCAATGGCACTAATGCAAATGAAAAAACGCCGCGATAGGCTCCCCCCTTCTGTCTATGAGGATAATTATGGGTATAGCATAAATTACTATCAGCCAATGATAGATTATTTAGATGCTAAGAGACGTGGTATACAGGCTCAGTATCCTCATTTGCCGTGGACTTACGAGCGCGGCTTAAAAAAATACCGACCTAGCAATTTAGTACGATTCTATACAGACGGCGAGATCAGTGCACTAGCGCGCATTGCAGCGGCCCGAGCTGAGCGAGATTTGATTAATGCCCGTATTGTAATCCGGTCACCTTTTAGTGTTGTTAAAAGTGCTGACGCAGCCCGTGTCTTAAAACATATTCCTCCAGATACTGTAGAGGATAGACTCGAACGTCGGCATATTGAACGTTTGCAAGAGATTCGTGAACAGGAACGTAAAGAACTCCAGAAGTACTTGAAAGCCAGACGCAGGATGGATGAATCAAATGTCGAAATATCCGCTGATCTTAAGCGCGCGATTCGCGGAAAATCCGCAACTGCTATTTCGGCAGCCCTTCTAGCCGAATCTGAAAAGAATATAAAGGGTGCAAAGAAGGAGGAGGAGGAATTTATTGCCCAGCAGATCAGCCGTTCCAGCCGTGCTGTCAGTGAAAACAAGATCATACGATCCACTCATATTGAATTGATGGATGAAAGGCTGATCGACAATTTAGACTACAAGGTGTCATCATCCCTGTGTAATGTTAAGCGACAGTTATCAAATCTTAATCAGAAAACGTCTGAGTTTTATCTTGATTCGAGGTGTGTGACCGAATTTTCTATTTAAAGGCAAATAGCATGAAACAAAAATGCCCCCATGTGTGTTGAAACTTTCCTTGCGAGATTTTACATACAGTGAAGATGGGCGATCTGAATCTGATCCACAACCATTATAACAATATTCACTTGTCTACAAGCCACGCTATTTCAGGACACTCTGTAGATTGACATTTTGCACTTTCGCATCTTGTGTTACACAAGACCGAAAATACTTTCAAGAAGTTATGTCACACCTATACCTGTGCCTGTTTTCGTTTATTGCATGCCTTTGTCTTATCTAAGTGTGGATCATTTAAAAAACAAAAAACAAAAAAACCGAAAATATATTCAAAACATAGACAAAATCTTTAGTTTTAGCAAATAAGACTAGAAGCGTAATCTGAAAAATATTCGAGGAATGCTTTTAATGTTATTTTCAACAAAAGTTTACGCAATATTTTTCTCACGCATACATAAAAGAAAAGAAAGAAAGGAAATAAAAAAGGCCAGGGAAATTTGAAAAGATTCGGTGCCAGAGATAGAATGTCAGTCAGCTTGATGAGCAGCCTTGAAATCGTCTTCTCCCTCATTGTTCTATTATCTCCCGATTAATTGTTTGCACCTGGCAATTATCTCAATGTTCATACCTTAGAGATTTTATTTCAAATTATTTATAGAACTATTGGCCCACATTTAAATTACTCGACAGCTAATCACGAATTTGCACGCTGGTGATCGGGTGTGAATCAATTGATTCGATTTCCTGTACCGCAAAGGAGTCCACTTAGATTTTAACATTGATATTACAATTTTAACAAGTTTTAATAAAAGAAACGATGGATTATTTACTTTGGTTTCTTTTTTTTTTTGAAGTTAATTATTAGTTAGAATTAACAAAAAATTTAAGAATAAAGGCATTGATGCTTTATCAAAACCCATGGATGACATGTTATGTAACCAATACCCACTCTGCCGAAAATAGTGCATAACAATAAATTAAAATTAAAATTTACTTACTTAGAAAACAGACAGAAATTCAAAGCGGATAGTTAATGTCAAATGGTGCATCAGAATTCGATATTGATTTTGTGGGTATAAGTGAATAAATGGAAAACAACTTGATCGATAGATCGTACAGGCACACCGACGTATCAAGAATTCTTTGTTACTGTATTTTTCTTTTATTCTTCTGTTGGGTGAATTCACATTATAAACTTTAATGGGAAAAACGTGCCAAATTTTATCTCAGGAAATTTCTCAAACTACTCGATTACGAAAAGAGAATATTTCTAAATGTTGCCAAAAAATCGTACTGAAATTTTGCTGTTTTTTAAATCGTCTCAATTTTCTCTATGCGATTTAATTTTTATTTGTTCATCAGTTATATAATATACGAAGACTTTTCCATATTTATTTTCACTTAGAAATACTTGCCAAATCTGCTGTTAGACAATAAATTGTTTACCACATTTTGAGATGTTTTGCTTTAAAGCTGCAGCAATTTTATCACTCCGTAATATGATACACAAAATTATGCAATTTAGTTATAAAGTAAATTCGAAAACCAATATTGGAATGCCAGTTTACAAAAACATTGCGACTACTAAATTACAAATTATAATGAAATATTTAAACAGTTCTAGATCGTTTATTAAATCATTTATATGCTTTATAAAATCTTAGCAATTTCAAGCGTATGATGCCTTAAACGAATTTTTGTAAAAAAATTTATTGAATAAAGCATCTAATTAAAATCATTCATCCATACCAAATATAATATGAACGAATTATGCAGAACTTGTTAAATGTAGTCAGACTAATAACATAGTCTGGTCATTTTTCACACTATACCAAATAAATGTTATTTCATATTTCCCTAACTCACTATTGTTTAATATCAGAAGTCCACACCTAATCCGAACATATTTGTTTCGATTACAATTCTGTATGTAGCAGACAACACACACGTAAACTCATTAAAATTATTTATAAATCAAAAATGATTTATTTTTTATACAAAAGGCGTCGTCTCGATAGGCTGCACAAAGATCTTCTTAGACTTAAACCCACCACTTATCATACGCTCGAAATCAAGCTCCCGCATAGGCGTACAAGGCCCACAACTTATCTTGCACTTGACACCGAGCCCCCACTTAGGCGTACATGGCTCACCACTTATAGTGCGCTCGACACCAAGCTCCCACTTAGACGTACTACCTACTATTATTAAATTTACATAATAAGAAATCCAGTAGTAAAACAAATATAGATTTTTAGATCGCAAAAAGTCCTATAAAAAATCCAAAAACATGTGTCCAAATCTATCAAAAACCAAAACGCAAACTTCAAATTCCTTAAAGGTAAGTACTATTTGCTAACTTCTAAATTTTTTTCAATATTTGTTCAACTTTTTAGTCCTTTTTTGTACTTTCGTGACTAATATTGATTATTTATAAGTAGACCATTTATTAAATTAACTATATTTTGTATACAGCAAACAAACTGCTATCGAAATCGAACAATTGAATGCTCGTGTAGTTGAAGCTGAGACCAGATTGAAGACCGAAGTAGCTCGTATCAAGAAGAAGTTGCAGATCCAAATCACCGAATTGGAAATGTCCTTGGATATTGCCAATAAGACAAACATTGACTTACAAAAGGTCATCAAGAAGCAGTCATTGCAATTGACCGAACTTCAAGCTCACTATGATGAGCTCCAGAGGCAATTGCAGCAGACACTTGACCAATACGGTATCGCTCAACGTCGTCTGCAATCACTTACTGGTGAACTGGAAGAAGTCCGCCTTAACTTGGATAATACCACACGTGCCAAGCGTGCCGTTGAATTGCAATATGAAGAAGCTTCAACACGCATTAGCGAATTGCACACTATCAATGTTAATATTGCTGCATCCAAGGCTAAGATTGAACAGGAATTGGCTATTGTTGCTGCCGACTACGAAGAAATTACTAAAGAACTCCGCATTAGTGACGAACGCTACCAGAAAGTTCAGGTATGTTCACTTAAAAAGTAATAATTTGCAACCTAAACTATATACAGAAGTAAATTAGAATTCTAATCTCAAATAACTGTCCCCTTGCAGGTAGAACTTAAACATACCATTGAATCACTCCACGAAGAACAAGAGCGCATTGTTAAGATTGAAACCATCAAGAAGTCCCTTGAAGTCGAAGTTAAGGTAAGATAGTCTTAAAAAACTCTAGTAAATAATTTGATAAGCTCGGCTTTTATTCACGATGAATTTTTTTTTCCATGAAAAAAGAACTTATCTATCCGCCTGGAAGAAGTTGAAGCCAATGCCGTTGCCGGAAGCAAACGCATCATCAGCAAATTGGAGGCCCGTATCCGTGATTTGGAACTCGAACTTGAAGAAGAGAAGAGGAGACACGCCGAAACAATCAAAATCTTGAGGAAGAAGGAACGCACAGTTAAGGAAGTAATGATCCAATGCGAGGAAGATCAAAAGAACATAAACTTGCTGCAAGAATCACTTGACAAGGCTAATTCCAAAATCAGCATGTATAAACGACAATTGACCGAACAGGTTTGTTATTGCACCCAAATCGAATGCAAAGCCCTTTCTAATTCCCGATTCAATTTGCAGGAGGGTATGTCTCAGCAATCTGTAACCCGTGTACGCCGCTTCCAGAGGGAGCTTGAGGCCGCTGAAGATCGTGCTGAAGTCGCCGAATCCAACTTGAGTCTCATCCGGGCCAAGCACCGTACATTCGTCACAACATCCTCTGTACCCGGCTCCCAAGTCTATCTTGTTCAGGAAAGCAGAACGATCACCGAATAAGCACTAACATCAAACACAAACATCATAGAAACGCCACACAAACACAAAATAAACATTTTCCTTTGAAGCAACTGCGTGTACCCTCGGATGTCTTTCTAAATACTTTTATAAAAAAAATTATTTTCATTTTATTTCTATACTTTAGTCACGGAAGAAGCTGTGTAAAATTTCAATAGTTATGTAATCCCAAGAAATAAAAAGATTAAGAGGGACAACACTGCGACATTCTTATTTTAGGTAAAAAAACAAAAAAACGAACCAGCACGGGATTACCACTACCAGTTTTATTATGTTTATTTATTAACTAATTAATTCGTGTAATTTATATTACTATTTAAACCAGTAAACATCTAATATTTAAAGTCAAAGTGTATTTGTGTATGCACTTTCGATAAACGACCTAAGACAAACAAATTCGTATTTTTGATTCGACATAATCCCAATGAACTGCGAAAGGGTTACCCTTAAAACACGAACTCTCACTATTTCTTCTGGTTTAAAAAGTTTAAGCCCGGCGGGCCATTTTTGTGCTTTCCCATTCTGCTGGTTGGACACAATCTATAATTTTACAAATTTTCTCGCATCTTGATTTTCAATTGGGCAAGGTGAAATAGGAAAATCCATGCAATATTGCAAAACTACAGAATTTTTATCAAAACATATAAGGCTACACGCTGATGTACACCTATGGACACCAGCTCATAAGTTTTTATAGCAAAATAAGAATAATATAAAAAAGAAAAATGAAGGCATATCACTAGACTACGAAAATGTATTTTTAAAAATCATTCATTCATTCAATCTGGAAATACTTGTAAACTAAAAATAACTTATTTGGTTTTTGTTGAGCCACCAATAACTCCAGCGTCCAGACATCTCTAGTTTTTTATTAATATTTTCAAAATTAACTTTCAAAACAATAAATAAGCACTAATCTCAATATGAGGATACATTGAAAACAATTCAGAACATTGCATTAGATGGAATGATGCAATATTTTAGCAAAAAAACCAGGCTTTAACTTCTCTATATTAGCACAAAGGCCGTATTTAAAAACCTGTTCTCTCGGTGTTATCACAATACAATAAAACTCTTTTATTTCAATACTCAAAGCCTTGTCATTCCAACCAAATTTCGGAGAGCAGTCTGATTATTTTTGCTTTTTATAAATCTTATGACTTTTTTATGACATGACTTTCTGTTCTGACGATGTAAACGAATCGTGTTTACGAAATCAAATTTTTTACCACAATACCAATTTCAGTCTTTACGAACAAACTGTTGCCCCACGAATATCACAAATCTTAAAACGCTATCTTGAGATTTCAAAGATGCAATTCTTTAAAAGCAATTTATATAACGTAACTACACCGAGTGTCTGGTGAAAAAAGGACTTTATAGATTTATATTTAAAATTACAGAAAATATAATTATTATCTACCTTCAACACAACAGAAGAAATATTAATGTAATAATTCTTGAGCAGCAGATAAATAAAAACCCCGAGAAATGAACTATTTAGCTTTTTAGAGTTGCGTTAACTATCGAAAATAAAAATAAGAACTCTTGGTCAAAAATTTGATTTGTAGTGCCTAAATGTTATATATATTTTAATAATTCAGACCGCTGAACATAACTCACAACAAAAATCCTGTACCAAACATGTAAACATTTTTACATGCGATACATATGTACATACGTCCCTAAAATATACGCGAAAAGAATTCACGCAAAACGAACGAACGGACTCCCTGCATTTCTATACTTAAAATTTTCTTAAATTACGGATTTTTTTCTAACTTCGACTTTAGTTTGAGCACACTAAAGTGAATAAGACCGCGTAAAAAAGTTTTTCAATTCGCGTAACTCCATATACCAAACAAAAAACGACGAAAAAAACGAATTTACTAAGAGGTTTAGGTGTATTTCATTTTAAACTTTTCAGGTATAGAACTTGAAACAAAAACAATACGTCCGTCATTGTATTTATATCAGTATAGAGTTCTTATTTATTATATTGAATACAGTAGACGTGCTGTAATCTGGGCCCCGTATAATCCGACGAGCCAATCACGACGAAGCAGAAGGTCAATACTTTTATGTAGGTTATGATTTCTTATTGGCATACGTCGTCTTGCCGGTCGTGCGGCCATGCAGTCTCAATCTATTTGTCGACTTACAAGATACTTCCCTACAAAAATTTCCGGACAATAGGGGGTAGGTGACAGTACCTTATAGTGCAGGAAATTTGATAATCTAACACTACCCTTCAAAACGCTTGTCGGATTGCAGCAAGTCCACTGTATTTTTAAATTTCTTTAAATGAATAAGAGACATTTTTAAGATTAAGGAAAGAAGTGTATTCGAAACAAAAATTTAGTAATTGAATCAATCCATTTGAAGTGATTGTTACATACGTAAAACATTTTTATTATTATTTGTACAATTTGTACAGATTTTCCATTTCTTAGGTACGAAAGTATGGTCATACTGGTCACATTCTCGTTAAACGAATTACAAGTCGACACCTTAAAAGTATTCTCGTCTTTATTATTTACCCTATTACACTGTCGCTTTTGTATTATTTGCTATTCAGAGTCACCTCCTGTTTCTCCTCTTCTTCTTCTGCCCTCACTTTAGAACTTGTAATTTTCTTAGGTTCAATCTGCATTTTTGACCCAATAACGTCTGTTTGCTCTTTTACTAAAGCAATCAGATTTGGAAGAGTTTCTGCAGTTACTGATTTCCTTATAGCCTCAAAAAATTTCATATAGTGATGGGTGTTATGTCTGCAAATTATTGGAATATTTTATATACATGCGAATTAAGCAAATACACTTACATCATGAGCAGAATTGGTCCAAGTAATTCTTTGGTATTGTACAAGTGGTGAATATAAGCCCTTGTATGTTTACGACAAGCAAGGCAATCGCAATTTTCCAAAATGGGTTCAAAAGCCTCTTTATACCTTAAATAAAAATTAGCCGTTTCAAACTAAAAAAGTGAAGAAGTGAAGAAACCAAAAAATTACTTTTCTTGTGTGAAATCAATATAAAATGGAATGCCCACGCTTTTCCTGTTTAGATCAAAATTAAATGTGAGAGCCCGGAAGTTTATGGTGAAAATATATACAAGAGATGTATCGAAAATATCTATCCCCAATTGCACTAGTTCTAGGACTGTTAGGGGTGTATAGGCTCCAGTCATCATTCGTAATTTGTCATCCTTCAGTTCCTGGAGACAATGTGACACAATCTCCTTTGCACGATCTACATTTACCTTTAAGGCAGATTCTCCATTATTGTGCAGTCCATCAATAAAATAACCATCAATACCAAGCTTCACTGGTATTGCCTTTATAAACTTCGATCGATACTCTTTACTATAGCCTCCAACAATTGGTGCTGCAATATAAAAACAGATAATTTCAATAAAATAAATAAAACTAAAGCTATGAAGACCATGAAATAAGTAAATAAAAATATACTATACTTGAAATAAGTAAATAAAAATATATTTATATATAAGTTGTACAAACCATAAAATACTTGTGCATATAAATAACTAAAACATTGTTTTATAATAAAAAATTACCCAAAAACAAGGAACTTTGAAGTATCTCAGATTTTTTCTGATACTCCAAGCAATCTTTTAAGAATCGTTCTGTACGTTCCACTGACTTTATAATTCTCTTCTTTGGACTCTCCTCGTTAGTATCAGAATCACAAAGCGCATGATATATATCCGGCCGAGATGTTTCAATAAATTTCATATATCTAAAACAAACAAACGACATATATACCAATTGTCATTAGGATCAAGTTGTTAGCTGATTAATCTGTACATTTAATTAAGCTGTCTACTTTAACGCTCCTTTATTTTAAGAAAAACGTTATTTAGAGGACTGCATTTTTTGTCTCATTAATAAACTAGTTTATAATTTCTAATTTAGTTATTATATGTATTATATATATGTACCCAGTGCTATCAATGTAACCTAGTAGAAAGCGAAAAAGGCATATTTTAAATGTCATTATATTTATAGTTAATAATTAATTATAAAATAACAAGTGCTGTATAAAGTTGCAATAATTAATATAATTGTGGCTATACTAGAAAAATTAACGAATTTAAAAAACCTTTTACGAAAAATCGCACGCCGGGCTGAGGAATTTTTAAAGTTTCAGTGGAAAATTTATTGATTGCACTTCAGGTAAATTAAAAGGTACACTGAAAAATTTGTGAAAAGCATTTGTTTTTATTCCAAGATATTAAAGCATCGCTCATATCGAACTCATGTATGGGTTCATAGCCTATAGTGAAAATGGTTATAATAATATTCTTGTCTTCAAAGTTTAGTTAGGAATCCATGGACTACACTAGCTGTATGTTAAAGATACTCCGCAGACAGCATAAACAACTCGTAACTGATAAGACAGGTTTTCCTTAACCCAGCCCATGAAGGTCGTGGAATGAAAAACCTCAACCGTGCATTAATGTCGAACGCGCAGTTCTCACAGATTTGAATGATTCTCTTCAAAACCGAAACTCTCAAAAACCGAAGTTTTTGTTTTTTGGGCCAATATTTCTCAAAAACTCCATTAAATGCAATAAAATTGTTTGTAACTATATATTTTACTATGAAATTAAAAAAAAAAAAAAATCCTCTATTATCAAACTTTACAAATTTTTAGAGGAAAAATTTATAGTATTAATGTTTCCAATAGCAATCCCACGTAAGCTATGAGGTAACCATAAACTTAATAAATTGCATCACGCGCTTGCTTTTTAATTCGCAATAAATTTTTTTGCTTTATCGAGTCCGCCCGTCTGCATTTCACAATCTTGCAATTAATAATTCCCTTATCCATCACATGCAATGAAATTTCGTAAGCATATGTTTGACTAATTAAAAACAGACGTAAATCGAAATTACAAAAAACTTTCAAAAGACATTTGCCCAGATAAGTCGAGATATAACAGATTTTGTAAACCCCATCGAGCAGGCTATACCTCAATATGTGCTTAGAAATGAAATAAATATGTACAACATTTAATAGCAATATTTGCGAGATGTTTGCAATATGCAACATGTGGGGAAGATAATAGCACTTCGTAATTGCGAAGTATGGAATATTTTTTTTTTTGTTTTTTGTTTAAATTGCAGGTAAATTTTACTTAAACAAACCAATTAGAAACAGAAAAAGAATAAAACAATGAGCAAACAAATTACAATAAAAAAAAACTATGAAGGACTTTAGGTATGAATCGAAGCGTTGTCTACGGATCCCTAATTTAATGCGTGATACGCATCTGGCCAATTCTTTCTATATAATGCAAATGGTTACAGCAAGAAAACAAAGTAAATATATAAGATAGAAACACCACTTATAAATTCTGCAGTGTCCTAACATTCTATTTGGATATCCAGCCCCTAGAAAGTTTTAAATTTGGTATCTAACGACATCCTAATAATTGGGATCTTGAAAAATCCTTGACCATGTCTTATTTCAGCAACTCTATAGGCCATATCCATATCTATAGCAAAACCATCAACCAGCATCACTCGCGACATCATAGCGTTTTTAAAAACCTCATACACCAAAATCCTCCCACCAATCTACGGCCCTCAAGGGGCATATACCTGCAGTGGATAATTTAAGCGGGGGAATGAATATGTGCATGTAATTTTCCTATTTAAATGACATCTAAAAAACTAAAAACCCCAAACTAATACACCTAACTGAGTCAAAATAAGACTTAGAATAAATAATTCAAATCCTTGAAAGAAATTAATGACAGAGAAGATATTTATTTAAAGAAAATTAACAAAACAGTCTTTTACGACAAAAGAACGTAAGAATATTTCCATGTCTTATAAAAAAAAGTGGATTGCCAAATGAGTTTTTTTTATATAGAAAATCTTGTGTCTAGCTCGAATGTAAAAGCAAAGAAAAGGTCTAGGAGATATACAACTTTAAAACAAAGTAAGGCATAGAAGTTCTTATTGCAGAAAAGCTCCAATGGAACAACTCCGGCTTCTAGAGTCTAAACAAAATAAACACACAAGCTATCTCAATTCTGCGAAACTACCACTGGCATGAACTCATATTATTTCATATAAGCATATGAGGAAATATAGCCCTAAGGACCCGTTGAACCACACCCTGAATAAATTATTTGAAGACTTTGATATCGATTTGAGCGGGGGAGCAAGAGGACTCGGCCATGTTTTAAATTTTAAATCGAACAACTGAAATATTCGGCAGAGAAAAATTTCTATACTCGTCAATTTCAGTTCAAACAAATTTTGTTTAACCAAAATCCAATGCAATATTTTAAATTCAAAAGATAACAGCGCTCTATCAAGACGAAAATCACTTCCTTGGATTAGAGAAGAAAACTCTTGGGGGTTATTACTAGCTACATACAAAGTCCTTGACCTGAAGTGAGACTCACCCGAGCAGTCAAAACTATCGCCTCCTCATGCAGGACGATAGCGATACAGTGTACCCGCGATACAGTGTACAAGACGTATACTGTAGCTGTGCTCCTTAGAGCCCTTGCATTCCTCCAATTACTAGTTCTTGCCAGACACCCATTTCACCCCCGCAACGTATAGGTGTCGAGACTTGGAAATCGGGGCGCGAGGGACGCGTTCAAGAAATCAATAGCAAGATACTCGGGCATGTTCATCACAAACGCAATTATCAAAATAATTCTCGGGCCACCCTTTCGTCCCAAACAGAGCTCCTCCACACGCGAGTGTCTGCGGAGTACATATTAATATTTTATGACAGACAGCAGCGGGATATATAGAGGAGCACGGAGCACACGTCTTACTGGGTTGCAATGCGCAGGGAGCCCCGTCGTCGTCGGTCGGTGGTGCTCCTTCTTAGAATTTGCATATGTGGCGTGTGTGTGGCTCATTTACATAATGTGAAATATGTGATAATCACCTATCGACTGTGATAGCTGTCTTTCCTCTCCTCGTGAACACCGGGACGACGTCCTTCTCATGGTATCCGGACGGCGCAATCTCACAAGGATCCTTCAGGACAAGGCAAGTGGGGGAACTAGCACCGTACCCGACAAAAGAAGCAATGCCCTTCTTATGAACCTCAAGCGCCTTTTCCATGTGATCGCAGGTATTCAACGAGACCTGAAAGATCTGTGTATGATCCGCAACCATACCGAATGCCTCTCGACTCAGGTAAGGAATGCTACCTGACTAATAATTAAGAAATACCGGCATCAAGTCCTCGTCCTGACCAAGTAAGCTGAATGGTTACCTTTGTTGAATGTACTAGAAGCGGAGTCTCGTAACGCTTCCCGCTCTCCGCATGCGATAAACATCCTAACCTGCCTGACGTCCTGGTCACCACATCAACCGTAAACTTCATCGTTCTCATTCAGAGACAGCTCACCGGGTCCGCGCGCGCTGGACAAACTGACCACCAACAACTCAATCGATTGTATTTGCATGTGCAATAAAAAAACGCACGTGCTACACTGTCACTTGTCAAGTTGACATCGTTTTTTCTTTGGTGCAGAAGTGTACTAGACGATTCATTTTTCGGCGGATTCTGTAGGCGCACGCACTTTATTCTCGAAAAGATCACATAAAAGTCGGTGTACAGTTGAAATGAACAGTTTTCATGTAGAGAAATCTTCAAAATGTAGCGCTTAAATTAAAAACCGGTGAAATTAAACAACGGGAAATTGACGAAAAAGCACCGGTGGGCTACTTCTGCATCGGCATTTTCTACTACATTCCGTTAGTTGAATCCGTGTCACACCCCTAAAAAATACATTTTTCTCATTTGCGGATGTGTGCGGGGAGCATTTTGCGATAGTGTGCGCCGACGAAGAAGGTAAATAGTTTTTTTTATTCGTCACTTTACTGTGATTTTTTTGTTGTGAATTTATTTTCGCATAACAGAAAGTTGAGGTGAATTTTAACAACGTATTCGGATATTAATTGGGCCAAATAAACAGATATTAACATTAGACGGATGCAAGGCCAGCAGACGTCGGCGGGAGGAGCGGCAGCAGCACCAGCACCGAAGACGACGGCGACGGCGACGGCGAAGATTGGGCTCGAGAATCAGAAAGAGTGAAAAAGATGGATATCCACATAAAGAAGGAACTGAAGACAGAAATCTACGAGGAGGAGTACTCGCGGAGTCCCAAGTTCGGCGACTTAAATATGTCGTGCATCTCGAACAATTTCAGCTCATTTTTCTTGGATTCGTTGAACGACCCGTCCGAGTTTGCTAAATATTTGGGAAATGCGGCTGAAAACAAAACCCATCCGATGGACGAACAAGTGTTCGGTGGCACAAATGGTGGTGTCTGTCTCGGCGGTGGCGGCTGCAGTGGCGGTGATAGTTCTTACGTGATGCCAGTGTACGGTGATAACCACGAAAATAATGGGACGGGCAATAATTCCCATCAACATCAACATCATCATCATCATGTTTACAACGGACACCATGGCCACCATGGGCACCATGGACAGCAGCCTGGCCACCACCAGACCTACCACGACTCATCAGGGATCAGCCAGACATCGTACGATGGCCAATTCGAGTTTTCCAAATACCTCCGGCACTCGGAATATGGCGAAACCACTCCCCCAAACACGAACAGTCTGATTGACCTAGATAATACACCGCCGACGAAGAACACCTCCTCAGCGGACATCGAGGCCTTCGATCATGATTCGAAGCACATCTTCGACGTGCACAATTCAAACGAGAGCACTGGAACGATCTCAGACCATCGGATCAGCTCGAACACATCAGAATGTAGCGATAGTTCGAACCAGACGAACGCCTCAAAACCGCTCGTTAAATTTGTTATTAAGGAAAACTTCGAGGTCCATCAGGCGCACAAGGTTGAAGAGGGAATCTTTCAGCATATGAACAAATTGCCAATCAAGAAAAAGGAGACTCTCAAACAGCTCGGCGTCACCTTCACAGGCCATATGTCTGTCAGCGACAAATCGATAATTGTTGACAATTTCGCCAAGTTCTGTGAAGTATATTCATATGTGATAATATCCGAACGATATGTGCCATATTAAGAAATCGATTTTCCTTCTTCTTCCGCAGGAATACAACATTAGCGACCATCGACCGTTCCTCGCCCTCAATCAAAGCGGCATGCTCAAGCCGGAGCAGATCAAATTCGCCCGATACCTGGGCCAGGGGCTGCCCAACTTCACGCTATTCTGCATTTATAGCAATTTCAAAAACCTATTCTGCACGAAACGCTTCGAGAAGTAAGCTATGCCTCCAGAAGACATCCACAAGACCACTATGCCCTAATGCCGTACATCTCTTAATTTCAGCTATTCAAAGGGCACCTACAACCTGCAGTATATCTTGGAAAAGACAAAACGCTTTCTCACATGCACAACAGCCGGTAAGTGTAATGTCCAGCCACGTTTTGCTCCACCCTCTCCTCGTTTGTAGCCGCATTGTTATTTTGTTAACTGACCCTACATCCCATTCTAATAACGCATTTAATCCATTGCATGTCGTGACAGTTCAATAGTTTTGTCTTTAACTATAGGAAATCGGCATCGTGCAAGTCTAACGCGTTCTAGATTTCTAGAGCTCTTTTGTTTCATGTTTCTGTCTATGCGAGAAAGCACTAAGAACTAGAGGAAACAATGAACTTTCCTTTATAAACAGCATGATAATTAATTTGTCTCTAGGCCAGTTTTAAATCTTGCAAAGTGAATATATAAGAGGAACTAAATTTACTAACTATTCGAGCCGGCACACATATCCTTGGGAAGTCCTATACTACAAATCCGTGGAGTGTCTGAGGTCAAGGCAAATATACTGTTGCGAGAGGAGTATCCAATAGAGAATACACAAACTGTTCAGATCAAGGGAATGTTTCTGAATTTCGGTAATCTATAAATCACCATTTTTTTCCGTGTTATGCAAGGAAACCTACACGGGACCTTTTTTTCTACATAGTTCATCGATTGGAGTATCGTTTGATGGGCAATACAAATAATAGCCACGTTTTTTAAGCAAAGTTATTAAACTTAAGTTTAAACTTCGAAACTGAGTATGTATTACTGAAAGATATGACATTTTGATGCGTTCTAAAAAAGGAAAAGCGATAGTTTTAAAGAAACGACAATATAAATATAAGATAACTCGTACGTCAAGGTCTTAATAAAACTAACGACCGAACATAAACGTAATAGTACACGAAATTAAATTACACAAGTAAAATATACAAATAGCGATTTTATACAACACAGAACTAACTCCACACTCACCTTACGGGATCTGAAAAATCTAGTGTTTTAAATTCATTTATGCAAAAATAGTAAAGGAAAGGGTTATATTTATTGGCATGGTTTCTCGTAAAATGCCTTTAAAAGCTAAATCTCTAATATTGTTTTTAACAAACCCGTCAAGAAGATTATTTTTAAATTGTTTAATACCCACAATTCGGAGATAAAAGGAGAGAGTTTAAAGGAAACAACACAGAACGAAATAAAAAAGAAACACTTTTATAAAGTCTGTAACTAGCAATAGCGAAGGATGAATATACCATAGATCCACATACACTGGGTCTATAGATTTAGGGTTTTTAAAGTTTACGCCGAAAAAAAATAATATTAAGTTTTCGTCCTTGGAGCTAGTTGCTGGCAAGCAAGCCTTATAAAAATCTAAATGAGGTACAAAACTATTAAAAGATATATAATGCAACTTTGTCTTATGATTGTAGTCCGATGTATCATGAATCTTATATAAGACTCTTAGTCATAGCTCAAAATATTTTTGTGTTTCGTCCTTTGACTGGCGTATTTTTAGTCAATCTTAAAAAACACTGAACTAACCGATCTAAGAAAGGTAACTCAAATAATCAATTCGATCTTTGATTAGGGGTGTGCTTGTTTGATCAATTGTTTTGCTTTAGAATTTGACCCTCGAATTAATCACTCCTAAAAATCAAGAAACATCTAGTCAATAACCAAAATAAAAATATGTAGGGTTATGCCTTTGATAAAAATATGTTTCCGCATTTAAATAATAACTAGATATAACTAGTCAAATGGCGATCTTTGACTAAAACCCATTGGTATTTTTCCAATATTCCTAGAAAGCAGCAATTTATGAGCTAATTGGATGCTCCCGATGGTTTCATAATATTTTAAAAACAAAAGGCGATGATTCTAAAAATGTTTAAAATGCACTCACTAAAAATTATGAAAGAAGCTATTGAAGTTCCAAATTTATTGTTTAGCGAAAATATTTAGGGCTAGAACTCTAAAAACTTGAAGTGTAACATTAAAAGAAGTTTTCTTTTGAAAAATCACATATTTTAGTCAGAGAATTCCAAAATTGTATATTTTCACTAAAAAATGTGCAATATATGGTTAGAAAATTATTTTTCAAAAACCTATGGGCACCACAGTTCTCCACGTCCTTTTTAAATAACTTGCCCCACAGAGCTATTCTTGCGATTAGGTTTCAAAATCGAAGGCTAAGGATTTCCTACAAAGATTGATGAGAAGTTGGCCAATATTGGGGAAAAATTATTTTCTGTTTGAAATGTTTGCATAAAATATAAAAAATGGTTGAAAGATATCAAGTCCAAAGTCTTTTCAATCTTTACATATCTTCCTCATAAATGAAAATGCTTTTAATTAAATTAATAAATCATATTTTTATACGATCAAATTAGTAGCGAATTTACATTTAAAGTGGAATGGAAAATCTGTTCACATCTTTGTTCGCATGTGTACACAAAAACAACACTTGTAATATAAAACAAACACAAATTGCACAACTGAACTCCTTAGGCATGTTGAAACCCAAAATTAAATAAAACATAAATAAGAGACAAATAATTCCTGAACGAAATTGCTTTGTCCTGCACGTATATGGCATTATATTAGCCGCGCCCACCCCAATCGCAATCCCAATATTGTTTTGCCCACAAATTATAAGTAGTCTAGCCCTAGGCAAAAACACACTTAGAAACATGGCATCTGTGGCAAATGTAAATGAAATATAAAAAATGGTTTCCTTTACAGATCTTAAGAATCTCCCGCAATTGTGTGAAGGTAACGACCTTCCCACGAATAATAACGGTGTAATAAAGCACGACATGCCTAAAATCTTAGAAAGACTAACAATATTTGAAAATTTCGATGTTCATGAATCTCATCGCATCGAAGACGGCATATTCACGCACATCAGTCGATTATCACCCAAGAAGCAGGAACTTCTTAAACAGTTCGGTATTCAAAGTAATCACAATGTAACCTATTACGAAAAGCACATAATCATCGAAAATTTCATCAGATTTTGCAATGTGAGCCACATTTCATTGGTGTTGAGTTCGCAACTCGCCTTCACTTCCCCACTAAATGTGTTCCGTTTGTATTGCAGGAATATGGCATCACCGACCATCGTCCTTTTCTGGACTTTCATGAAAGTGGACTTCCAAAAATGGAGCAAATCAAATTCGCCAGGTATATCGGACAGGGTTTGCCTAATCTTACTTTGTACAAAATTTACAGCTCGTTCAAGGATCTACTTGCAATGAATAGGCTAGAAAAGTACGCTATACGTTCGCGTTTATTGTCTCGAATATGCGTTTATTCATTCTTTTTTCTCTCTGTGCTTCTAGACTCTTTGGTAACGAAGGGTATAGACTGGATGTGATTCTAAAGAAAAAGAAAAAGAATCTACTTAGTCGTATGAATTCCGCAGGTAATTTGCCGCATTACTTCTAACCACTCTCCCTTCAAAATTACGAAATAGTGCAATACAACCCAGAAAACCTCTTTTTGTCGGCAATTTTGATTACTTTTTGTGTCTGTCTGCATGCAAAAAAAAACCACACCAAACAAAAAACCCTTTAATTTGATTGGAAAACTTCATGAATTTGGCTGATAGACCCATAATTTGGCTTGGTGTACACTTTAGTTAAATTTCGTTGTTTTTTCTAGCTTCCAGAGAAAATCAGGATGCTGCCAAACAAGGGAACTTAAAAAAGGCTGCATCTTAACAGAAGAATAGGCAAATAACGCTACGAGTGGCTAGAGAAGTGTCCCACAGAATGTTCGTGGAAGTGGACCAGGAACTGTTGTGTCTTGAGATTTTTATGTTAAGTTTCGAAAAAATGACAAAATTTTATCCCATCTCATCATTTTATTTTTATATCATGCGTTTAGACTTATTTAAATATTTTACGGCTCATGTTACGTTTTAGTTAGTTGCGCCCGCGTTAAAGTGTAAGCTTCACCCCATCGATTCCCCCATGACCATCATCATCAGCAATGCAACGTCTCTAGGGTAAAACTATGTAAGTTTTAGTTTCGTCCCCAGCATCATTTGTTACGTGTTTTTTAGCATCGCGAAGGAAGTTTTTGCGGAAAGGATTGTTTAAGGCAAATCATAATAATTATGTAAAAAACATATTACATAAACAAAATTCCTACTTTACAAGAAGTTGTAAAAACAAGTGTCAAATATATTTATTCATGTCAATAGGAGGAAGCTCTTTCCTTTACACAGCCTCCGGGCGTTTTTATAATATACGATACTACTGCACTCGACTTGTTTTGTCTTATTCAGAAGACGTTTTAATTTTCTTTTTCGCACAATACCCTTTAAAGTTTTATTTAATGAAATTCACTGCAAGTTCTTCTAAATCTAAGTTCATTTATACTTCGACTTTAAATTGGAGCTGTCGTTTCATGCGATCGATACGTTTCCAATACGCGGTAATAGAATTGGCGTAAAAGGAATCACAGACTCCAAGCATTTCCATTCTTAATATTTTCTTAAATTAAAGATTTTTCCTAACTTTGACTTAAGTTTGGTTTCGTTACAGTGGCTAGAAATCGCATAAAAGAATTACTTTTCATATCCTAATTGGAGTAACTCCGAATTCGCGCAGAAAATGTTTATTAGATTTAAATGTTTCATAAAAAGTTAAAATATCTGGGACGGGACTATCATCGCAAGGGTTGCGGGTTCAATTCCTGCGAGAAAAAATGATTCAACTTGTTCGCTTGCGCTTTTCTTTACTTTACTTTCCTATTCGACAGAAGAAAAAAAATATTTTAGAGCAGATTTTACAAGCAACTCTAATCCTGGACGACCACGAAAGTCCAATCTCTAACGGAAATTAATCGGGTCAACCCCTAGACGACTAGACAAACCGAAACTTAGATTCTAAAGAATTTTAACAAAGTAAAATATTCGCAACAGAATGTACTGGAAAACAAACATAGGACTAAAGTGAAAACAAAAATTAAGAAAACACCATTTTGGAGTATCACAAAACTAAATACTCGGCACGCTAATAATAGAAGCGGAATTTTTCTGTAATTTTACATCTAGCAATTAATAAACCCTTTTATTATAATGATGACGAGTAAATATCCCAAACAAACTTTTGTGCGCTTATCTGCCGTGACTACTATCTTATCATTACCCAGAAACAACTGAACGGGTTGTGATGGATGCTGGTTTAATTCAAAGTAATCACGTAGATATTTATCTATCTGATTCTATATGGTACCTCATATACCAAAAATTATTCACTAACTTTCATTATTTGACATCTTTTGAGACCTTTCAAACCCTAAAGTACAAATTGTTTCGATAGATTTTACAACTTACAAATAACACAAAATCCTGCATGCATAAGACGTTGAAATTAACACAATGCACATTGGAAGTCTGGCAGAATTTGATTACATATCTTGAAGTACAGTAATTTATTCACCTTTAATATCGTTACTAAAACTTGTTAATAAAATATATCTATGTTTTTCATAACATACGAACAGATAAAAATAAAATTAAACACGGATAAAGGATTTGTGAGAGCTTCGAAAGGTAATTCATAGGTATGGATTCATTTAGACTTGTTAAAATTATTTTTGTTCTGTAAATTTGATTTAAACAAAAAGTAAGTTAAATTTAAATCACAGTAATACCCCGCATAGGTCACCAGCAAGTAAAGGGTAACGTAAGGTGTAAAATTCTAAATCAGATAGGACCTCGCATTTAAATCTTTCAAATCCAATATTATACATTAAGCTCTCTACTAGCGGTATACAAAGAAGAAATAATAATAATTGTAATTAATATTTATTTTAATATATAGTGTAATAATAGCACGAATTTTATACATTTGAATATAGAGTATTTTAGGTGCCTTTAAATTTGTAGTAATAATTGATAAATGAATATTTCTTAATTATACCACTAGTGCATTCATTCATAAAGCGATATCTTACCAAACTGTAGTAATAATAACATGGAAAACATAAAGCAAGCCATTTAGAGGAATGGGAAGTACCCATTAATTAAATTAAAGCATCATTCACCTGTATATAGATTTCAAAGTAAAATACCCGCGAATTTTATCTATTACAAAAAGTAAAAAACAATTTTTGAGGATTTCTTTTGTCCTTAATGGTGACTCCCATTTTCGTACTCCTTAAAGATAGATTTTTAACAAACAGTTAAACATACGTTTACTTTACTGCAAACAAGAGATCATGTGCAAATCGTTACGTTATTAGCTATAAAAAATATTTTTAAAACTGCCATTCCCCTTTTAAACTTATAAAATTGCAAGTTCCTACATAAAAAAACATATTTTATTATATGAGACCTGGGACCTTGAAGCTGAGTTAAAATCATGGCGTAAAAAACGAACAAGTTTCTCAAAGTATTAGACATGGTTTATACAACTTGAACACAGCTCCTAAGGAAATAATCATTTAAACAATTCAAATTCCAACTGAAAATGATTCCCAGTTTTTGTAAGTCAAAAAGTACCACTTTTTGGTCTTTTTTAATTTGGGAAAGAATGACATTTTTTGGCTTGCTGTTTAATTCTCGCAACATATCGGAGATTATACTTCTTCAAAATCCATCCTGAATATCTAGGAAGCATTTGAAATGTTGAACGGTAAAAATTGAAGATCGCCATATAGTTTTATCGAGTTAGCATTAAGATATATAAAAAAATATAGTCGAAGAATTAGTAATGCTGAAATCAGAAATAAAGTATATGAAATAGAAATGAAGGTTTAGTTATGAAAGTAGGTTAAGAACAACTTTATATACATCAAATAGGAATAAGAATAGAAACTTAATAGACGACGTATATCATTGTTTGCAGGTTTAATTCTCAGGAAAAACGACTTCCTATTATGTTAAAAAAAGATAAATACAAAATAAAACATTATTAAAAAATTCTGGAACAAAATTAACTCTTCCCTGTGATTGTGCTAATTCGGAGGTTTAACATACGAATACGTAAACAATTTAAGAAAAGCAAGGAAGTCGAATTACTTGTTGCAGAAGTATACGATAAGCGCGAACTTCAACTAAACAAAGAGAGAAAAATAATATTAGTGAAATAATAATCTCAAAGTGTAACAAGTAAACTACATAAAATCCCAAATCATGCCCAGGGCAGAACAAAATAAGTCAAAGGAGTGAATCTTGTGCTACTTAACACAAATTTATTTCCGAGTGGTAGCGAATAGTATAATTTCAATAAAAACGAAAATGCACAAAGCACTGATTCTTCCATTACTCAAAAAGCGGTAAATCGGTTACTTTGCCTTCGCAGAGACAGCCTCTCGCTCCAAAGCGCGCTGCTTCGCCTTCTCATAGATTGGTGTAAGTTGGCCCTGTTCGCCGAGCATTTTCAGGAGCTCCACAATGAAAGGAAGGTAGTTGTGTTTGCGACGAATATTTTCTATCTAAAATGGAACAGTATACTTAGGTTTCATTGGATATGAGATTTATTCCGCACCTTGTAACGTTTCTTCTTCGCGACGTCGTCCTCAATTAGTGCCCTTAGCCTGGCGATCTCGCTCTGTCGATGCTTATCGTCGTCGGTTTCCATATCGTCCTCCCCGACAGTCGTGAGTATATCAATCTGCCTCTGGTAGATCATCTGTCTGTCGGACACAATCGCCATCAAGTTGAAGTGTATTTCGCCCTCGGTGTACTTCTGCATCCTTGCCTCAATGACTGGCCGGACTACGTCAACCCAATTTTGGCTGCTGGTAACTGGTCCCAAATCGACGGGGCCTTCCTTTAGTCCGTCAAGTTCGTAAAGACGTCCTTCAATAGGGATATAGCCAATGAAGTGGAAGACATCCTCGTCTTTGTTTTGATTCTTTGAGTCCAACTCAAACAACGTCTGTCTAGCGAACGAGTTATGAACGGTGCGAATTTGTGATGCATTGCTCAGTGTGAGGCCCTTGTTGTAAGCGTCGAATGACTGGCAAAACTCCTGCGATATGGAATATGAATCGTTTTTCATCGAGTTGAAAGAAAAGCGTTCTACCTTGAAGTCCGATAATGTCTGGCCGAGTTTGATATCTGAGTGATTGCAGTTCAGTAGAATGCTGAGAATGGCCTGTGTGGCGCAGGCGTTATTAATAACTTGCTTCGCGAAAAATATGTTGTCGAGACGGCTGTCCTGGACAATGGAGCCCGCGGGGGCATCGTCCTGCACCCACTTGAACAAGAATATTAGTCCGTGGATGGGCTCCAAGTTCTTGAAGGAATCATTATCTAAACTCCACAGTTCTTCGACTTGCACACCCTCGCAGCCTGTGTTTTAGAAGTGGAAAATTAAAAAAATAATAAGTAGTCTACCGCCGGCGGCTAGGGTGCTTCGTTAACCTCACTTACCAAACTCGCGAATGAGCTCTGTAAACACCCCGGGATCGCTTTCAATCAAACACCAATTTCCTGCACTCTCAGTCATATTTCACTCCTTTATTTGATCTGGAAAATGATCGGGAAACCAATGAAACTGTAGCTGGTGGTGACGTTCGTATTTCAATGGGAGAGGGAGCAAAACAATGCTTTAACACTTTAAGCTCACTTGACAGCTAGAAATTTCTCTGCAAACGCTGCAAATGTCAAATGGTTGCGTGTTCTTTCGCCCGTGAAATAAGAAGAAGAAGAAATTCTACTTCCTGCAAAACTGCGGAAACGCCAAAAAATTCAACTGCTCTTGTTCTTCTTCCAGAACGGTTTTTGATTACGTTTCTCCTTTCTACGCTAAACGGGCAAAAATTCCCTGCTAAGACCGAGGAAAAACATGAAGTAGCGACACTCCTTAAGAAGAAAAATTTACTGTTATAAAAATTAAACCGGTGTGCGTAAGAATTTTATTCACGGACGGTGTAAAAATGGTCGATGCACTAAAAAGAAACATATACTTTGGAGTGCAGTTGTAATTAGAAAATATTTATTGCAAGTCAAATATGACATCAGTGTGTTCAGGCGGTAGGTGTAGAGTACCCAAACTACATTCAAATTTTATAAAACTGCTAATATTTTTATCAGTTTTTAAAACAATCCTAAACGATTTCTTATAAAATCCCTTATTGCTTTGATATTTGAATTTATCGGTTGGCAGACGCTACATAAATGTTATTAATCGCGATTGCATTCCTAAATCTTCATGGGCTGCTTGCATCGCACTATACCATACTGGAGAAAGGGTTCGTTACAAATAAATTTCTTTCTCTTTCGAACCATCAGCACTTATGGAAGCAAGAGCTTTGGGATGCTTGAAAGCTCTATGCCAAGTATAGAGATTTCTACTATTTGCATCCTTGTCATTTTGTGCTCTCCAGTGAAGTGTGGCTACTTCATATTATTAATAATTCGCTAAGCATCAAAGAAACCATATAAAAATGGCCGTTGGAACACGTTCGTAAACATAATCCAGTGATGACAGGCCTTCAAACAACAAACGAACTGCCTACGAGAATTTGGCGACTAAAGGAAAGAAGACTTTCTTGTAACGAAAGAAAAGGCATGTCTTCTTATTCGGTCACTCCCATCGCAAAGATAGGGGTCGTATGGGGAATTTTGAATTTTATGAATGATATGATTACCATAATTCGATTATATATATTTAATATAGGTTGCCTGAAATTACAATTTGCAAGAGAGAGGAAGATCTGAAATCTTAACTGCAATGAGATTTTATTTTAAAAATGTGCATATAAAATTAAAATAGCAGTTGGCCCAAACCCTTAAGAAGAAAGTCAGAAAGCCAAACCTTCCTATTGAATTTATTCACAAATTGTATTTGTTTAACATATGCGGTAGACGAATTTCGATTCAGGGTCTGAATTATTAAAAACTTTTGACGTTCCATCGGTGTATTGGCTACAAATTTTTCCTCGCCGATTTCCTTAAGGCCAAATAACGGAATCAATGTAACGTCATATTGAAATTATAGTAAACAAAACGAGGTTTTTACGACTCGTAGCGAATCTTCCACGTTTTCAAGTTAATTAAGGCCTTCAATTCCTCTTCAACTTACAAAGTTATTTAAGGCTTACTTAAATGTCTGATTATAATCTGAATAACTGGGGAATCGTAATTAAAAAGGCTGCAGTAAACGAAATTGCGATTAATAAATTAAATTGATTGCCGTCGAATTACGTGATTCCGATTAATTTAGAAATTCTGAAACAAATTATTTCATACATATAAGTTATAATTTCAATTAGGTCTACAGGGTCGGGAGTATTAAAATTTATTTTAAAAGATAAAAGTCAAGACAAGTATCCAAACTTAGGTAAAGTTTTCTCCTCATGTAAGAAATTTCATTCAATTTATGTTTCATTCGCTCGTTTCAAAGCCAACATGTTACGCGCTAATGAATGCTTATTGAAACGCGACTTCAGACATCTACAACTCCTTTTTTAATGCAAACTCTTTTTAACATATTTATGGTGACTAAGAAAGCATGAAAAAGTAATTCGATATGGGTTTGGATCTATATAGGAATACATTTTAAAATAAATATAAATATAACGTTCTTTCAAAAACTGAATAAAATAATAGAGGAATGCAAAAAATAAAAAAAAACACAATCATGATAAATTTTCTTTATAGTGGCCAAGAAGTTATATGCTTGAGTTTTATCGACGAAATTTAAAGTTCCATTACAAAGGCTCGCATGTGTTAACGTTTTTAAAAATTACTAACGACATCGGAAAAATATTGCAAATATCGTGAACGATACCTAAAATTCTTTTTGCAAGCAAAATACTCGACAGTTTGAGAAGTGCTGTGTGACGGCGGCCGATGAAAATTTCGTGTTTCGTGTAAACTTTGTGAAAATTTTGATATTTATCTGCACCGTGTGATCCCAGAACAGCCCAAAAAGAATACATACCGTAATGATTTGGTTAGTAAACGAAAACATCCCGGGAAAATGGAATATTTGAGAAAATCGAAGTGACAATTTCGGCGACGTTTACAAAAGTGAAGTGCTCCAGCGCGACCGACGAAGAAATCATTTTTAATTAAGTGGGTTTCAGCGATTCGCAGCGATATTGGCAAAATGGTGGTATCCAAGGATGCTAAGAAGAAGCGAAAGGAGTCGCCCATGATTGAATCATCGCCCGAAATCCCAAAGCGGTAAATATTACCCTGTTTTCGCAGCGAACGAATGATTTTAATTTTCGCATCTTGCTCGCAAATCTGACAAATGTGGTGGGCGCCCTCGCGCGTTCCCAGCTTCGATTTTCCCATCTCCCTGCGGATCAAGAAGGCGCTCGAACCAACTTAAGATTAAGAATTCAAGCGAAGCGGAACCCTAAAATGGTGATAGTCGAGGCTTTTGATTAATTCCAGCCGTGCATTTCCTGCCGAGGCTACTGGGGGAGGAGGCCGTGCGCCTCTTATTGGAATCGCGATCGGATGGGCTCCCGGGTTCGCCGACCACTTTGTTACCTTTACCTTTACCGGCGGCCAGGCCAGCAGCGCGCTTGCACGCCTTATCGCTTCTGCTCACCTAATTATATTTATTATAATGTTTGCACCTCGCCAGCTCTCTCAAATAGGCTTATCGGCGTAAACTCCGCCTTACCTAAGATTTTCTTAAATTGATATTATGCGAAACTCAACGCAATAAGGTACTTTCCCCACTGCGAGCGCTTCCTTTAGCGCTAGACCTGTATGGGTCTGAGTATATTTAAAAAGGCGAAAGATGTGATATAAACTGAAACCAAAAGCCCACGCTTAATTTGCAAAACACATTAAATTATTAATATTGCTTCAAGAAAGCCCATAAATAAATAATGAAACAGATGACAAAGTAAAGCGTACACACTATTCAGATTTGAGAGCTAAAAAGTCGAACACAAGTCCTAACATCTTGTGACTTCCAATTTTATTATTTAGAATTTTATATCATACTAAGTTAAAGAGGGATTCTTTTTTATTTGTGTTTTTTCTACTGCATACTATTTTTATACATATCGTCTTCAGTATCCAGAGATAACATCAAAGCTGTTTTTGTGGCTCTTGTGTGAGGGTCAAACAAATTATTACTCTCGAGTCGTTAAGAGGTAGAAAATGGGACATTATATACAAAAAGGCCCTTGACAATAGCAATAACCATCTTGACCAAAGAGTAATCTGAAAGTATTGAATTCTTTTTTTTGTAGTTTTTAAATTACGAGGTAGATTAAGGTAGTTCCTGATTGTAGATTCATATGGCTTACGTATTTCAAGTTTTTTAATTTCCTTATTACAATTACGCTCATGCCTTCCGCATTAGAGTATCTATAGCATTAATTTATGTCTATCTAAAAAGGGCGTTATTGCATCATATTATCTCAGAAAAAGACTCATAAGGACACAATTTCTGCAGGTAGCCAAAGTAAAGAATCATCAATCCCATGAAGGACCACGCAGCAAGGTATTTTAAGTCGATCAAGACTGGAGCTCCTCCTTCAGTTACTGGGCAGCAGTGTCTTCATGCCTCTCCTGACTGTAATCGTCCATATCCAATGACTCAAAACGTCGTTAGCCCCAAATCTAAAGCCCGGTCTTGTTAGGCTTCGCCAACAGAGGCATATACAGGTGACTTTCTTATAATAAAAAAATTTTGTATTCGTGTTAAGACCGTTTTAATAAACTTATTACAAGTATACCTTAAAAGATGGCTTATTGTATATATTCAAAGATGCCAAGAAGTTTAGAAAAGATTTCTCAGATGGATGGATGGATAATCATCGGCAGAAATAGACCGACCACCAAAAATTGCTCGAGAAGCAATTAACATTAGCACTAAAAGGGCTATTAATAAATGTATTAGTGCCAAACACCTGTCTGTTCAAAATTGTTGAACAAAAATTAAGTGAAATTTTAGAAAAACAAGCAAAATAAGGGCGTGAATAAATTCAACCTTATCACTAAGAATGATTAACTAATAAGAATAAATTCGGGAAAAATTTTGCAAAATCGAAAAATGTTTAGTTGCACACCACACCACACCATGTTACTACTTGTATATCGGTTAGAAACTTTTTTACTTTATTATGGAAATACTTAACGACCAAAATATCCCAAAAATCAATGGACAGAAAAGACATCTTTTAATATAGTATTTCCTTTCCCAAGTTGGACTCAATGAACGATCCAAATGTATAACAAGAACCTTTTTTAATGATAAAAATTGAAAAGTAACCACAACATCACTTTTAAATGTTTTTTATTTCAAGCAAAATTCTTTAAAAGGGTTCTAATATCAATAAAAAAATGTTTTTAAAAATATTTTATAGTTTTTGAGAAGATCCGAGAAATAGAATTGTTTTCGAACTTTTTTAAGTGATCCTTGATATGGAAAAATCTCTGTTCAAACTAGAACATCTGTAATATTAATTCTGCTTTTACTGATCTGAATTAGAAATATTAGATAACCAAAGTTTGGTATATGATTTCATATCTACTCACATTTCATCGCATATCATCATAAATCGTTTCAGACGTCCTAAAATAAATTGCAATATTATAGAAATCCATTTCATTTGTAGGACTAAAGTTCAGGCACAAAGGAAATTTGCCCAAGGGCAAAGTGCCCCATCAGCTTCTTACACATCAGCGGTGGCCTCATCGTCAGCCACAGCGACTACATCACAGCCGGGGACTCCAATCAGGGAAAACCGGGAACCTCCACCAGAACTAATAACACACAAAAGACCAAGAACAGAGGATTTCCTAACATTTCTGTGTTATCGAGGAACATCAGTCCTACCCTCGCATTTAGATTTTCTTAATCAGAATAAGGATTCCTCCAACAAGGATGAGAGCAAGGATCGCGCGGATCAGAAAGAAAAAGAAGAGTCTACAGCAAATGCTTCAACTAGCAAGGAGAAAGATGCAGGATCCCAAAAGGATGATAGTTCGGATAAAAAGGATCAGAAGAAGGAAATTATCCCGTTCGCTGTGCGGAAAAGAGCAGAGCAAATTGCGGAAGGCAATCGAAAGCCTAAGGTAGAGAGGGTTACAAGATTGAGAGAGAGGTCGGCCAAAAAGGAGGATTCTAATCGAAGATCACCAAGAACAAGGTGTGCTAAAAATGAGTCAGGTAACGATGCAGTTGATGAAGGATCAGATGCTTCTATGCAAGAAATCGAAGAGGATGAAGAGCCTCCAAAAGAGACCGAGGATAAATCGAAAAAAACAGTTGTGAATAAGAATAAAAGAAAAATAAATCAGAAGAAGAACACAGAAGTAGATCCACCTGAGACGGTGGAAAAAGTAGAAAAAGTGAACTCATCCTCTTCGAAGGAAGTGGCGAGCAATAAAAAACCAGCAGAAAATAAAGAGGCAGAAAGAGAAGATTCAGAGGAAAAATCTAAGAAAGGTAAAGCCAAGCGCACAGTGACCCCTGTAGAACCATCAGGGCGGATGACTCGGCAAAGAGCATTTTTCGAACCGGTGAAAGTACCTAGACCAGAAGAAGAGAGTAAAGTCGAAAAGAAAGTGAATAAGATGCCAGAGAAGAATGAGTTTTCTTCTGACGATGAACAGCCGCTTGCAAAAACGATAAAACTAACTAAACCTTCTCCGAAAAAGACAACCAAAGGCAGAAAAGTTGCAGGTGCAGTTAATTCTAAAGATGAACCGAAAATGGTATCTCCAGATGTAGAAAAACAATCGAAAAGTTCTATGACTCCCTCAACACCCACTAGAAGAAATCTACCCCGGAATAAAGCAACAGAAAAAGATGCTCAAGATAGAGCTGAATCTGTAAGTAGAAAATCTGATGTCAGTTCTAAGGTTTCAACAAAGGCTGCCCAAAAGCGGCCGGCTAGGACAGTTGAAAAGGAAAAAGACAAAGACGAGGAGAAGGAGAAAAATGAAGGACCTTCGGATGACGATACCTTTGGGAGAATGTCTCCAAAACGGAAAAGCAAAAGAAAAGGTAATGATTTAGACCCCTCCCAACATTCTCAGACTGAGGCTAGTGAAAATGACTTGAGGACGGGGCGTCCCACTCGCAAAACTAAAGAGGCAGCTACAATTTATATGGAACTCATTGGACAAAAGTTGAATTTGGACGGATTTGACGATGATGATAGTTCTGTCGACAGCTATCCTGAGCTTCCTAATGTTAAGAAAACTCAAAAATTGGAAAATGATCTTAAGAAAAATGTTGAAAAGCCGAAACCGAAGCCGAAATTGGTTCGAAAAAATGCTAAGGCTCAAAAGAAACCTGTCGTAAAAAAGGGGATAGCAGTGGTCTCACAAGACAAAGAGGAGGAAGAGAAGTCAGATGTGAAACCTGAAGGAATGGTGGAAAAGAAAGAGGTGGAAGGAGAAAAAAATAAAGGTGCCAAACAAAAGATTTTTCCGCAGGAAGTAGTGAAAAAAGAAACAAAAGAAAAGTTAGAGAAGAGTTTTAGTGACTCCGACGATGAGCCATTGGCTACTAAGGTACAAAAACCCAACGATAATGAAACTATCGAACCAAAAAATGAAGAAAGGAATTTGGAGGAGAAAATAAATCCTCCGGTCTTCCTAGATCAAACACCACCGGTTACTCCAATGCAGGAGAAAATTTCTCCAGATCTAAAACCAATTTCGGGGGCGGAACAGAAAAGCAGTCCATCTATTCAATCTTCTAATAAACCGCAGAATAAGCTTGCGACGAATCGTGCTGAAAATAACAAGCCAACATCTCCAACAACTTTTCCTTCCTTAGCAGATAGATTTCCTTCCCCAAAGGTTAATCCAACATTTCTTACTCCAAAATTTGATCGAAATTTAGAAAGGCGTTTACCAGTGGACTCGGCACAGACGCCGTCGTCAACTTCGAAGCTAGGATTTCTCCCGTCCCCTTCCCCTTTGAAGAATGATTCTGTTGCAAAGTCTTCCTCTCCTAGTAATTCCGCCAATAACTCCAAGAAGGCGGAGCCCGATAATTTCTTGTCCGCTAATTTGATGCCTAGCAAAGAGGAGTCTGGGAAGATCTTTGGAATAGCTAGTGTTAGTTTAGCACAAAGTTCTGGGCCGGACAATACAAAATGCACTTTGGGTAAATGCGGCTCTATTCATAAACCAGTGTTGGGGCCCGTAGTACCCACGGAGGCATACTTGGGGGAACAACTCTCCAGCAAGGAACGGAGGAAGGCTAAGGTTAACATGACGCATGAGCAAATCCAGAAATGGTTAATTGAATGCTCCTCAAATCCAGACGATATTGTTGATGATCTCGATGACGACTTCGATACACCACTTAAGCCAATGTCTTTTGCACCTACACCTCCGCCCATTCAAGATGAGAAGAGCAACTTCAGTTCGTTTTCGAAGTCAACTAAAGATAACGTCAAGACTGAGAGTGTGTGGTCAGGTAAGGGTCCGTCCCTGAAAGCCACGCCTGTCGTGGTTAGAGAGGATCAAAAGCGTGTAACTCCTGCACCAGATTCCTTAAAACATGAAGAAAGCGTGGATAAAATTTACGAGCCAACGCAAAAATTTTCAAAGCAAGATTCTGCTAAAAAGGAAAAAGAAACTGTAGAAACCAAGAAAAAGACAAACCTCTCACAGAAGGCGAGCCGGGACAGTGTAAAGTCCCCTAAGCCGTCCACATCTTCTACAGCAACATCATCTCCAAAGCATCAAAAGGCTGTCAAGGCTGCTAAGGAGGAACAAAGTAAAAAAGAAGTTGTTAGTAAGCAGGCTCAAAAGCGCCAACCTGTATACAGTTCAAAAGTTGCTGATTCCAGTAAGAGAAAACCAGCAAATACCAATTTTTCAGCTTTTTCCCCAGAGAATGAGACGAGCGTCTATTCATTTGATAAGGAAGAGGATGTTCCACCCCCTTTGACTAAACCTTTTCGACGGCATAGTCGCAGGGAATCCCATAATGAGGACTCGCAGAGTGAAAAACCGAACAAGGATAAGACGGAGAAGCTTACGAAAACAGAAAAGTCTGGTAAGGCGGAAAAAGGTACATCCAAGGATATTCAGCAAAGCAGTATATCAGTAACGTTAAGTCCAGAGGACAATAGCAAGCTAGTTAAGGTCAGTCTAGATGGGGAAGCTGCAATAAAAACTACATCACCCGAGAAACCACAGGGCAATGAGATGACTAGTTTGGGTGATTCAGACTCTGAGGCGCAAGCATTTTACATTCCTCTTCAAGGCATTGGACCTGCCGGTGGAAAGTCTTCTGATGTCATCCATGGAGTGGCTGTGAAGTTAGGAAGGGAGGGTCCCGAGGGCCCAAACCAACGAGTAATAATGCACGCTACGCTTGTAACAAAAGCCCAAATGAAGTCGAATACAACTCCAATTCCCGAGTCAATGAATGTCCACGAAATTGTAAAAAGTCTCCTCTCAACAAGCAAAGATTCCGGTGGATCGATTGGCTCAAAAAGTGTCCCAGTAGGCACGGTTCAGCCTCGCTTCAAATCCACCCGAGATCAACAAGATGCTTCTGGTTCAGGTCTGACGAGAGTCAATTCAAATTCTTCACTATTTTCTGGTTCGAATAAGTCTCGGTCAGCGTCAGCATCGGCAGGAGCAAAGAAAGTTAAGGATGACACTCCAATCAAAATGTGCAATAATACAGCGTTTCCGCGTCGAGACGATCCTGCCCAAATGGTAGAGGCACCTATTTTCCGGCCCACAGAGAAGGAATTTCAGGATCCAATAGAATTCATCGAAAGGATAACTCCCATCGCAGCTCGATTCGGAATTTGCAAAATTATCCCTCCAGTCAGCTTTAAGCCTGAGTGTCGGATTTCTGATGATATGCGATTCACAGCTTATAACCAGTACGTGCACAAAATGTTGCATCGTTGGGGACCAAGTGCTAAGGAGTTAAGTGCAATAAAGAAATATTTAGCTACACAGAGTATAGCAATGGCCCATCCCCCCTGGATTGGTGGGATGGAAGTCGATCTTCCAAGACTCTATCACACAGTCCAGGAGCTCGGGGGTCTGAAGGAGGTTATAGAAAAGAAGAAATGGGCTCGAGTTGCAGAGGAGATGTGTATACCCAAGCTAGCTCAGGATAGGGTTACAAAACTGGATGATATTTACTGTAAGTATTTGCTTCCTTATGATACATTGTCACCTGCCGAAAGGCAGAAGTTGTTCGATGAAGTGGAAGCTGATTGGGCCAAGCGGGAGGCTAGAGCTCGTCGAAATGCAGACCGGTGCGTCAATCTAGAAAGTGTAAGCAATGAAGATGAAGGCTCCACTGATGAAGATGAGGAGTCTGAGGAAGAGGTCGATGGCGTGTCAATGGAATGTATAGTGAAAGGTCGAAACATGCCGTTAAGTCAATTTTTTCGAATTGCTCGGAATACTATGGCTCTATGGTTTAAGAATACAGAACCCACAGTTTCGGATATCGAAGCAGAGTTTTGGCGGCACGTTGCTGTTCGAGATAGTCACGTTTGTGTACATTCCGGGTCAATCGATTCTAGTGGTTGGGGTTATGGGTTTCCCACTCCAGGACCTAAGGCCAAGGGATCATTATGCGCCAGACACCCGTGGAATTTGAAAGTGTTAACGAATAACGCAGGATCGGTTTTGCGGTCTTTGGGACCAGTAATGGGGGTGACGGTACCAACACTCCACGTCGGCATGCTATTTAGTGCCTGCTGTTGGTACAGAGATCCACATGGCTTATCATGGATCGAATATTTGCATACGGGAGCTAGCAAAATATGGTATGGCATTCCAGACGAACAGAGCTCAAGTTTTCGGGCTGCACTCACAGCTTTAATTCCCACCCATTGTCAAAACAAGACCATTTGGCTGCCATGTGATACTGTAATGGTTCCTCCGCATATGCTCACCGACAGGAATGTCTCCCTTTGCCGAACCGAGCAAAAACCTGGAGAGTTCGTTGTGGTCTTTCCTCGAGCCTATACATCTAGTGTATCTACAGGATATGTAGTATCTGAAAGCGTTTACTTCGCAACCAGCTCTTGGTTAGACTCAGCAAAGGAGGATTTTAAGGTACATTTAAACAAATAACACCGTTCTTTATTTTATAGATATGTAACCTATCTTTTAGGATATTCATGAAAGTTGTGAGCCAGCCATGTTTTCTTTAGAACAGCTTTTGTTCGCAGTTGCCTCAGATCCGAGGGTTTCACCAGAAATATTGTCACAAATTTTGCCTATGTTATCAGAAGTATATGAAAAAGAAGTGGCCGCCAGACAGCAACTAAAGGTGAGATCGTGGTTTATATTTTTCTATTAATCCTAAAAGACATCGAATTAAATATGTGAAGTGTTATACCTCTTGGGTATATAAAGTCTTCAGTGCATTCTTAGCAAGTTATAAAATCTGGTTTTTAATATTACCATCTAAGAGATCCCCTTTGTAAACCACCTGTGTATTAGGTAGTTTCTGTGTACATAGTCCTCTGTAAACGATATTTGTTTGGGTCTGCTAGCCACACTACGTTGGAAAATGTTTACATATACAGTACAATTCTAGAATTCTTTTGACAAACTTTCTTCAGAAATTATAAAAATTTGTTTAACATGTTGGTTTTACTCCTAGGCTGCCGGGGTAACTTCTACAGAGAAACTTCTTCAGTCAACGGGCAAACCAAAGCAAAAGTTTCAAGTAGCCGAAGTTTATGAATGTGATTTATGTAGAGCTAATCTATACATATCGATGGTGCGAATAGAGGAGGGCAGCATATATTGTCTTCAGCATGCGCTCAAAAATATCAATAATGGTAATATTCAGGCGAAACAGTGTACGCTAATATTTAAGTACACTGTAGAGGAAATTGAAGATATGTCTCAGAAATTAAAAGAGCGCCTCGAACAGAAGAAGACACCGGCCGTAACAACAGGCAAAAAGGGACATGCCTCGAAATAAAAGAAATGGATCATTAAAGAGTAACTACGAACCTGTATATAAAGTTGATCTTATTTATTTTTTATAGCATGCATATTTTTTAATAATTAAGTCCCTGTACATAATTTACAGTGTCGAACATCTTACTTTAAGCATTATTCACAAATAATTTATGTATTAAGCAGGGCTTTCTTTGTATAGGCTGCTAGTGGGAGAATTTTATTCTGTTTTTTAATATAAGTGAATTTCTTAAAACTGTCGCATTCTCCAACTGTCCATTTTCCATTACTTTATAATAGTAAAATTGTGGCACTAATAGTGCATTTCCGACATTGTGCAAACTTGAAATTATTCGTTTGTTCAACAGGCTACATATGTTTGGAATTAGAAAATTATACCGGTTTCTATTTGTTTTAATATGTATGTACAAAGTAAACGCTCTTAAACCCGTTAGTAATTCCCTCTTGTTTTCAAATTTAATAATAGAACACATTCATGCACATCCGGCAACATATCTGTTCATCTGAATTGAGTTCTGAAGTTGAAACCTTCTGATTTTTTATTTTCCGTGAACGTATTAGATAGATTTTTCGCTTTAAAGAGGAAATAAATCTATTTCTGTGTGCATGGTATTTATGTGAAATAAAGACTGAATTCCTTTATTCTGTTAAAAGCAAACTCTAAATTATTTATAAATTAATATTTATTTTCGTATTAAAAGCTCTTACTTCTTTTTCAAAGGGGTTGTTAAAAAAGACATCATCGTCTATAATTTTTACTTAACTGAATATCGTTTTGCGAACAGATCAAAAATGATATTTCATATAATTTTTGAATTATAGGAATTCACTAGCAAACTCGACGACACTTGTTCCAACGCATATGTAGATTTAAAATCTTTCCAAAGAAGGAATCTTGAGTTTCCTTTACTATTGTTTTTATTCGAATCGTACCTCGTACCGTAGATACATGGCGTAATAGTGATCATGCAATGAGTTATGCTATGTGTTGTAAAATTATAATTTTCCTTTGTGTCAGGCTTTTACAACAATTGGCAGCTTTTCACATTATCTCATTTCGAAAAATTTGTGAAAAACGAAAAATGTACATGTACTGGCTCGTATAACCCAGTGCATTCCAACCGAAATGAATTATCTATGAAGAAATTTCCTTAAGGCTGAAATTTACAAGAGCTAGATTTTAAGGAATTCTGACTTTTACTAGACTTTCGGCTTAAAGGCCTTCAAGTGTCTGAGTTTTGTAACACATTCATGTTATCTAAGAAGTTTTTACACAAAAGACGGATTGATCCTAAAGCCTAAAAATTATTTCGGTTTTGCCTGTGGACGACGAGTCATATTTATTTAGATTTGTAAATAAAAAAAAGAACACATTTTTGAAACACTATAGTGACGTTGCTGAATCCCGTACTAATTCCAGGGTTAGATGTATTTTGTTATATTTTCTTTACTCCTTATTAAGCCTGGTTGGAAGCAGTTTTTCCTATTGTCCAATTATTTCTTTTATTATTGTAACTTTGTATCACATTTTATAATTGTTTTCGGTGTTTTCTTAATTACCATAATTTTAAAGATGTGCCAAGTGTTTTTGATGCCCGAGGGCTAGGATTGAGACTATTTCATGGCTACTGTATGAACGAAACATTTGTCCCGGACAAATATTGTTTTGAAATACCATAAATAAAATTCCTTATGTCATTCCTCTATTTCACTCTTCCAAAAAGAGGCCCCATTCCGCCTGAAATATTTGCCCTACCTGAAAATCTTTATGTACACTTTTCGTATAATGATTCAAATTTAAATTTCTTTTATCTATTATGAGTGATATTTCCTTCACATTAAGGTGTTTTGGTATAACATTCTATCGGATGTAGTCGTTTACAATTATTTTCCCAATGCTATGCTGCTTGGCATCCGTCTTTTTAAAGTGCTAATAAACGTCAACTCAAGGTGTCTTTATATTGCAAGTTTTGTATTTAATATCTTTATTTTGTGATATTTTCTCCATACAGCTTCTGCCCAAAGGTACATCATTACAAAACATTTTTAATGGGTGATTGAAGTGCATTCCGTGAACTTGCATGAATTCACACGATCTCGATTCTCTTTGTACAGATTAAGTCAAACAAATGAAGATTATCAAACCAGTCAATAATAGGCAGAAAATTGGCCCTTGTATAGAACAAAGGACTTTGCATCATATACTTATTCTAACAAACTGAGAATATTAGCTAGGCTGCTTTTTGGACACATTTTTGCTAAATCTATCTGCATTGAGATATTTAGGATCTGCATGCCTCGCGTTTTTAGCTTTCTCAAAAATTTATACTTTTGTAAATTTTTAACGAACCGCTGCGATTGCTACAAATGGGCTGCAATGTAATGTAGATTGGAGTCTTTTTATCTAATATGATCGCTTACGACACACAGGGATAAGATGATCCTCTTATCGAACGGGCATATTTTAAACAGGTCAATATTTTAAATTCATTCATCCAAACATAATGTAGCCTTTAAATAAGCACACTTTTTTCTCATCGAAGAAAACTTTCTTTTGAAAGAAACGTCACCAATTTTCGCTCGGACATTATTTGAAGTTCCTTGTTCATTAGGGGCAGCTATCATTTAATATTTCACACGTTTAACGTGATTATGATGCTTTGCTTGTTTGCTAGAATCGATAATTTACCTTAAAGGTACCTATAGCAGCATTGTACAACTAAGCAAATGATGTAGACATCTCTAACACATTGTAAACAATAAGAATGTAGACAGTCTTTGTTGGTTACTTTTTATTATTATGTAAGTTGCATAAGAGCCTCCAATGTAAGGGTTTAACTCATGTGGCATTCGCCTTTTATATTTCTGTGCATAGTTTTTTTTCGTAGAGCAATATCTGTACTGTGGAATGATTTTTTTATGTTTGCTTTTAAGGACACAAATGAAATGTGCATTTTAACTTAAGGAAGATTTTTTTTGTTATCCTTGATGTGTATATTTACTTTTAAGAATATTACTAAATGGAATTGCCGTTGTACTTTCAAAGATAAATCAATAAAACATAAAATTTATATAAAAAAATATTTTTTATATACCACATCCATTGCTAGAGAAAAATCCATGTCTCTTAACAATAACATTTGTTTAACGATATCGACTACTTCTAGAAATATTTAACTATGTAAAAATATGAATACATTTCAATACCTAAAGCCTTACATGTTTAACAAGAATACATCTTTACCATTAATTGCGATAATTTTTACATTTTATAGTAGGTACGACTTTTTTTCTATATAAGAATAATTATAAAATAATGGCACTTTGGTGTATGTAATTCAAAAAACTAAAATTCTATGCCTTAAAATAGTCCGAGGTATTGAAAACATCCGGCTTCACAAATTCGCCATCGCGGAGGTTAGTGCTATTTGGCGATTTTGTTTTTCCGAAAAGTGGTTTCAGCAGGCCTTTCAAGCTATGGTCGGGTACACCGAGTTCTTCTTCAGCAACTTCAGTGGTATGTTCTAGATCATTTAGGTTTTTATCGACAATATTAAGGAACTTCTCCAGACTATCAATTCGTTGGCAAAGATTGTCAAATTCATTGCTGAAAGCTGCTATCTGCGGTACATTATTCTGCATAATTTCGTTGGTATCTGATTTTACCTAGAAAATTTTAAAGTTAATAATAAAACCATTTATTTCTTGTGCCTTACTGTTAGTAATAGGGATTCAAATTCCTCAAGCCTTGCAAGCATTTCCTCTATGCTAGTGCATAGTGGATTAATCTGAAATATAATAATAACATTACTATGAACATTGTGAGCTTAGGAATATTTGAACATTTGAAACGGCAACGGGATTGTTTTTAACATAAATTACAAACTTAAACATTGTTTTTGGCTTCAATGAATGTATAATGAAAACAAACGCACAAAGCAAAAAGGCAATCACTCTATAGTATATTTAAAACGTAATAGCATCGTTTAAAGTAGTGGCAATTATTTAGATATAATATGACTCGAAAGACCTTAGCATCACATAGTAAACAATCCTAGAGTGCAGAGGAAGACATGAATATTAAAGGATCCAGAAGGTATACTTATAGCTTCTAAGAAGATACTACTAAGAAATACCCTTAAAGTGTGTAAACAGACAAAATAACTCGAACTCAATCGATGAAATTCGTATGAAAATCATAGACATCTTTAAATGAGAACAGTGGTGTTGATCATACCTAGCCTTTCTGAAATCGGTAAAAATACAATTTCCTCAATTAAACAGCACATTAACAATAGTTGAAAAATTCCAGAAAAGTAGTTAGTCAACTTCGTAACTCAGCAGTGAAAGTAACCTTTGTTATAATTTACTACTTGTTACTGTCTTAATTTGGCTTTCTAGCTTAATACATATCTGTTCTAGTGTCTGCTTCCAAATACTGTAAGCAATCCAAATCTAATTTACCTCTTTCGGAAGATCCGTAGATCTGAAATACTGGGCATAGTCGTACGCTGCCTTCTGTAGGACGGCTTTGGTCCCAGTGGCTAACGAGCCCCTCTTCATTTCCTCGTCGTTGTTTTGACCATTCATGGCTTCTTAGTTCAGATTTCAGCGCTGGATTTACACACAGTTTTAGCTACGTACGGGGAAGATGTTGCAAATATGTAGAGTATTCAAAGCTTCAGCGGAGCTATCAACAAGAAGTCAGGACAACGGGGACAACTGTGGACTGACAGTACCACGAGTCATTGCGAATCATGCATCATATATAGAGACTCCATGCTCCATGGAATCATGAGTCAGAAACTTCGCAACGCGTCGCTGTTTCCTGCACTGTGTCATTTGATTTTGACAACCGCAAATTGTCAACGTCAACGTAGTAAATAGAGAAGGGTCGCATGCGTGCTGAGTGCTATGCACATCCAATGGAAGGACTTCTTCTGGACTTAAAGAAGCAAGTGAAATTTGCCCGTGGCGATCGACATATGGAAAGTTTTAAAAGTTGAATTCAGAGCACTACCGCTGCATAGGGCCCTACTTGAAAGGTAATTGCGCAAAATTCTTATCTCCCCTTTTTGTACGCCAACTCTTGTTTTGTAGATAAAGAATGACCGAAACAAGGTATGAACGCCTAGCATCCAACAGAGAGTCCGGGGGGCATAACGACGAAGAAATCGAGTTGGGAAACGAAGTGAGATTACAGCCAGCGATGGTGAGAAAGCCGGCCCAGTCGAGGTTCTTCCAGATGGCAATCGGAACCTTGGGCATTATCCTGCTCTACCTGTCCCTTTCCATATGCTTAACGTTTTATCAGCAGAGGCTCTTGAAGGTACATTAATATTTAAATAGGATGCTTATGTGAATTATTTACGATTTCCCTTACAGTTGCTGAAGTTCCCTTTTAGCATAGTTCTTTACCATCTTGTTATTAAGTTAATACTATCAGCCTTCGCTAGGGGCATTTATAGAGTGGCCACAGGGAAGCCCAGCGTCCTGCTGGATTGCCGAACCTCTGTTAAAAAGATGGCTCCAACTGGCATAGCTAGCGGGATTGATATTGGATTCTCCAATTGGGGTCTGGAGTTGGTTAAGATTTCCCTCTATACTATGACAAAGTCCACGACTATTATTTTTATACTATTTTTCGCTATTATTCTCGGTCTGGAGAAGAAGGTAAGAAACGCTTCCACGGTGTGGTCTATTTAAATTATTAAATATGTTCGCAGAGTTGGTCCTTGGTCCTTATCGTGGTTATGATATCTGGCGGTCTGTTTATGTTCAACTACAAGTCGACACAGTTCGATGTATTTGGATTTATATTTCTTTTATTCGCTTCATTCACGAGTGGTATTCGATGGAGTTTTGCGCAGCTCATTATGCAGAAATCAAAGCTTGGTTTGCACAATCCAGTAGATATGATTTATCACATGCAGCCATGGATGATCTTGTCTATTCTTCCTTTCACTATTGCACTTGAAGGTAAATTTTCAGAGTAAAAAAAAGTTCTTTGGGAGACTAGATACACTGTTTTTGTCGTATTGAATTTTCTGCAAAAGTAATTGTATGTAAAAAGCACTATAAATTTTTATTGAGTGAATGTCTATATAAAGAGACTAGAAAAGAAAAGTCTGATATTATTGTTATAGCGAACGATCGTACAAGATTTACAAGAACTTCTCGAGTTACCTTTGGTACTTTTAGAACTGAGTACTCAATACAACTAGAAATACAAATAATATTCTATTGACCGAAAAAACCCCATCAAATTTCATAAACTTATTTTATAGGGAGTGATAATATAAACCTTGCCATGTTTTTGCATGGAACAGTTTTAACACTTGGATTTATAATATATGTGGGAATTACCTATTAAAGGGTTGACTTTCCAAACTTCAACCATCAAAAGCGTTAAAATCCAAACTGGTGCTAAATTATCTAGTTACAGATATCTGCTATTCATCTTTAAAATTTACTTCAATGTAATTATAGGGTGGCGATTACTAGAGGCGTTTTCTCAAATCCCCGATACACCATACGAAGATATTTTTCTAATTCTTCTTAAAGTATCAACCGGGGCAGCAATCGCTTTTGCAATGGAAATCAGTGAGTTCCTCGTTCTATCGTACACGTCTAGCTTAACTCTGTCTATAGCAGGTATATTTAAGGTAAGTGTTAGAGCAATATTTTTGCTTAAAAATAAAACACATTTTTTCCTCCTCACAGGATATTTGTCAACTTGTTCTTGCCGTAGAGCTGAATGGAGATCAGATGAGTCTTATCAATATACTAGGTCTAATACTCTGCTTAGGTGGCATATGCTGCCATATAATCCATAAGTATTCTTTGATTGCTGTTTCGAAGGGTGAAGAGAATAACTTTAATATGGATAAAAGTTCACGATCATCCGAAAATCAAGCGAATGTGACATACCACAAAAACGTGGGACAAAATGTTCCACTACTCGATGCAAATGATCTTAATAACTCAGATTCAGATGATTCCAATACGCCGGATGGACAAAACTCATCAGAAGTTATCTTCGACGTCCTCAAGAGAAGGGATCCTTCAAGAAGGTAGTTCTCCTAATTAAGTTTTTTCGAGTGAGTTTACAGGTTTCGGTTTAGTACCCATTTTTTTACACATTCCACACAATCTACAAATCTGTGATTTTATCAAACTTTGTTTTCTTGCTTGGAGGATACATAAAAGTCAATGCAACAGTCAACCTTCAGGGTTTACGGATTGTGCTAAGTTAAGGTATTTTAAGATGTCTTTTTATTGCGAAGATATTTCGATAATATTGATCTATGTGACGACACTATTTATATTTAATCAATTATTACTGCATCCATTTGCGAATTGCAATGAATGCAAGTGATAATACTAATAACACAATATTTAGTCAAATTCATAACTAAGCAGGATTCGTCACATTTTTAATGCGTACACATTTTGAAAATCACTTCTATAACATTAAATTCGAATTGGTGATATTATAACACGTTTCTTTTCACAAGGTTAGGAGGTATTAAGAGACAAATTTGATATTACAAGCTATCCGGGCTAAGCTAAATGTGCACGTATGCATTTAGTAGTTCCATTATTCGTGAAAAGCAATTACGTACGCTCAGTAGACCTATTATTTTCATTTGTGTGTTATTTTTTCTGACATATAAATTTGCATTTTGTATGTTTTTAGAATTTAATCCTTAATATTTGATCCTTTTACTCCACTCCAATTAAAACAACGATATTGTGACCATTTCTGAATCTAAAGCCATAAAAAGCCAATACAAAAAAATATAGTTTTCAATAGTATATCTAATTAGTTCGTAGTGTTAATGCATTTTTTAAAAAGCTAATTTATTAGAATTCTAGTAATCTTCATAGTTGAGCCCTTCGAAGTTCCACGTGAGAAAATGCATAGAGTGAAAATTATTGTTCATATATAATTTAACAAAACTAGGGTGGCAGAACGGCTCAATAAAATCTATATTTTTATTAAGTTTCATCAGAATTTTTAAATTGTTTTGATTGTTATACATTTCTCTTAGGTGTGGTCAATAAATTGGCAACAGAAATAAAAAAGAAATCAAAGCTGCTTATAAATTCTTTTTCAATGAATGGACTTCGGGTATCCAGTAAATAAAGCAGAAGTACAAAAATATATCTGTATATATCTATAGAAAGACCTAAGGTCTTTCATTACAAGCTGTTAAATAATATTCTGAAACTTTTTAGACATCAGACACTAAGTTCGCAAGTTATAGTGTCCGGTTAACTTGAATGGATTGAAAAAAAAAAATTCGGTCCATCGAAAACGAAAGAAGATGAAATCCAAGATATCGTTGACGACTTATAAGCAAGTGACCATTTTCCTGCTGTCTTGTTTCAACTACCGTAAACATTCTGATTTTGTTTTAGTAGCTTAAAAATGAATAGTAGAGTGTTTATATGATTTTCAAAAGTTCATTTATTAATTTTTTAAATAAAATACTTAACTTGAAGTAAAACGGTTTGTAAAACATACGTGCATTTAAAAAAAGAATGTCTATTTTTTATGATCGTACACCAATGGGACATGGTGGAAATATTTGTAGATGTGTTTTTATGGCTGCATTCAGTGAATTCAAGAGTCTTTAAGTGTATGCCTGCCGACTTAGTTGTCTATGGTCACCAGTGGATAAGCTTCTTCAGAATTTCTACAGGTAGTTTGTAGGTGAATTTTAAATACAGGCTTAACCGTTTTATTTATTTGGCTATCTGTCCGTTTGCCTGTTTTGTAATTTTATATATTAAAGTTATGGTTTTTAAGTAAATTTTCGTCTTAGAAAATTCGTAGGCCAACTTAGAATAGGAACAACAAGGTTTTGTTCCTTTGCTATTCTACCGAACGTGATGTTGCGTGACAAAACTGTTAATGAAATAATAACAAGGGGATATAAAAAGCATCATGTAATACAGTTCCTTTTCAAAAGCTAAGTAAAAGCAAAGAAATATATTTATAGAGTACAATATATTTTAACGTTTTTACTTATACATTGCTACCAGTTCTGCTGGTAAAGATAAAATTATTTTATGTTGTCTGAAACAATTTAATTCCATCTCCCATTAGTGTACAATTAAAAAGTTATATGAATTCAAGGTTACTAAGAAAAGTGAATTTTTATCTTTTATAGATTACATACTATGCAACAAGATATAGATTACATTTAAACTCTTTTGTTAGGTACAACCTTTCCTTGTTTTTTTTACTTTCATTTATAATGCCATCGAATACTGATGAACTAGACCTAAAAGTAACAAAACTGTAACATATCTGATTAAAAAACTACATAAAGTGTTTTCATTTTATTTACGATGGCAGAAAAACAAAATTATTTAGTAGAGGAAAAGATTAAGAAATAAAAATATAAAAAATAATATAATATGGTTCAAATGACACAGTAGTTCTATTAAGGACGTGAAGCACGTGAGTTTTGGGTTTAGTTGAGTTGTAAATATGTAAACTATTTAAATTGCGTTTGCTTCTTTTGTTTGTTTATATTTTAAAAATAAAAAATTACTACTACTACTATTTTTTGTGAGCTGATGTTATACAGAAAGGACTACACTTGTTTTATGTAACCAAAATGTTATGACGAATTTTATTGTGGAGTATTTTAATATATGTGTAATTGTACATTTTGCTACAACTTGATATATATATTTGTAATTTATATATTGGAAATATATTTTTAAAACCCGAAACAAATACTGTCTTATTACACTAGTCGATATTTGCCAATACTTGTCAATTTGAAAGAATACCCTTAAAAACAAAATAAAAAATGAATGCTTAAAACGACGAAATGTGAGGTGAGCAATTTATATTTCTTCTTAATTTATTTAATTTTTCTTTTATTAGATTATTGGTAATAATACGAATCTTTACCGTACATTACAAATTTGTAAAATATTCTATGATGTAAGCATGTTAACTTTGATCCCGCCTAGGGCCTCTTCGGCCCAAATCGAGATTAAGTTTTGAGTAATTTTGAAATTATTTGAATTACGGGGTTAAATCTGCATGGCTTTGTGTAATTGACATTATTATTATAAAGAAAAAGTTTTTTAGATTTTTTTAATGGAAGAAGGTTAATAAGAATTACGTTAAAAATAGTTTGAAACCACTTTAATTTGTTTGAAACGTAATATATGAGAGTAAGATAACAACATCGAAGCTAGCCTTATTTATATATTGTCTAGATAAGGTATTTTCCTTGATTCGAATTAAGTGAAACATAAATATTATTCGTTAGAAATAAATTTTAGTTGCGCCTATAAATTTCTGCAAAGGTGCTATACGCAAGAATATCCTTGTTGTTTAATTGAGCACCAGTAATAGAGTCTGGGTTTTTTAATAAAGACGGTTATCTTCTAAACCCGAATTTTTGGATTTCAGTTACATAATCGACAAACTGTACATAATCTTCGAAATCTTTTCGAGTACTACGACTTCTCGATTCGGGAGAGACCACTTATGCTGCATTCCATTATCATGGCTTAGATTAAATATCGAAAAGTAGAACAAATACAATGATTTCTAATTAGATTTTGATAGACAATGTACCTATTACTGCATGTCGCAATTTCGAGAACATTTTTCTATACTAATTTAAAAGCAGAATAGGCATTTTGGCCTAGTGGGTTTCACTAACGATATAGGTGTTACTGAATGAGCCTTAGATAGTCAATTTTCGTTATAGAATATTATGAGTGCTAAGCAGAACAGGGGTCAAAAGTTATAGCGAAGTAGTTGAAATCGTTGATTAAATATAATACACCTAAACTTCCTTTTACGCGGAAGATACGTTCCTAAAAATTACGCACAGATAGAATTCGCTCAAATGGAACCGCTGAATTCATGCATTTCTATTTGTATTTTATATTTTTTGAATTATGTATTTCTTTCCTAACTTTGACTTTACTTTGGTAGCGTTAAAATGAATAAAATCGCGTAAAAAAATTATTTTCAAATGCTTATTCGAGTTACTCGCGAATTCGCGTAAAAAAAGGATAGGTGTATTGCTTAAGCAATTCTAAATACTAAATGATGACAACAAAATAGAAAAATAAAAACTGAACTGGTTACGCTAGTATCCATTTCCTCTATTTCATCCATGAATGTATAGACTTATGCATACCCCAAAATTGAAAAGCGAATAGGCAAATTAAAAATAATATTTTTGTTACCATGCTAGTGCTTTTCTGCTAAGACGCGTAAAACACCAACGTGGCAAGTAACATAGCGAATTCGTGATTATCGGTGGTTTACACGAGAACACCCTTAGTGTATATGAGTAATAAAACTCATTTGAGCGGGTCTGCCACGATTTCATTCTTGACTGAATATAAGGAATAAAATAAACCCCAAAACGGGGTAAAGTACCATGGCCCAATTAACAAATATAAAAGGGCATGGGAATTATATACAATTGTTTTCCAAATAAATGATGTTTTGGAATGAGTCTTCCAGCGCATTTGAGCCATTATAACTACTCTTTACTATGGAATTGAGCTTCGTCACATTTTGGGAATTATTTTGCTTTCAAATACCTATTGAAGGACAGCAGCAAGTCCTGATTTTATAAAGTTTTAAAAAAGATTGGTAGATGTTGCAAAATTTTTAAAATATTTCCAAAATATTATTCTGAATTAATTATGTATGGTATGATACATTGTTGGATAAGGTTAATCTAGCTCTACAATTTTACCTATAACATTTTCTTCTAAAACAAATAGGAAAGTTAAGAATAGCTGTTTTATACAATTGTTTTATACAATTACTGAAAACGTATTTAGGAAATAGTCACCAGTCGTTACTATCAGCAAGTGTGTTTTTCAGATTAAGAACTATTTACAACTTGATAAAATAATTACACGGGCATAGTCAGACTATGCTGAGCTGTTTTTTATATAACTTATAAAACAAAAGTGTAAACCTTAAGAATGTACAAATAAAATGACCAACGAACTTAATTTAAACTAAGTTTAACACATCTCATAAAAAAAAGAATGAAGAAAAAACTATCTAGACCAACAGATTTTAAAATTAACAAAAACACTGTAATACAATGTTAAAATATGAAAAATACCTAAAATGGAAAGTTTTTATGGATTGGGCGTAATTGAGAATTGTTTTTTCGAATGGACTTATTTAAATTATAGTATATTTTTCAGAAAATATAGATGATATACTACTGAAATCTTCTTAAAGACCCCTTTAACACAAAGCATATTTTTACATAAATATTTTAAACAGGTATTACAGGGTTTAGGATTAAGACATTTCATTCAATAGTTTTAAAAAATATATTGGAATGAGGCTTTTTATTTTAAATTTTGAAGATAAATGAAGCATTGAAAATTAGCTGTTCTCCTGCTGTTATCAAATGTTAGGGAAGTTTGATTGGAAAACCCAAAAACAAAAATCATATATTTTTAAGACTATCATCTCAAAAATATCTAGTCATAATTCCGAACTAAAATTTATAAAATTAGTAAAATTAGGGAGGGTTAACTTTGCAAAAGTTAGAATGATTTAGGACATTGCCAAAACCTTGAACGCAACTATAACATTTTTACTTCATCTCTCCAATTTGAACTGTTTCTTATATCGATTTAAAAGGTCGCCGATATTTTTATTTTATACCATTGGACGAGAAATTAAAACCATAAACCATCCACCTACATAATAGTAAGGTGTTTTCGTGTTTATCTATCGTAGAATTTTCTTTTAAATTAAATAAAAATATGTTTAGGTGTATATAAAGTTTAATTAGTCTAATTTTAACAGATATTGAACGAAATTTCCAATAAAGTAGGAAACCCTCTTAATGATTGATTATATTGAAAGTGGTGTTAAAACATATGCTACAATAAGCACAAAACGATTCTTTCATCACAAGGAGTATATAAACATTTAAGGTTTGCTAGAGTGGCTAGAAAACTTTTTAGTTATTGCAGTAAATGTCTTACAAATTTCGCAAGACTTGCCACTCTCATCATTTCGGGTGCTTTAAGTTGATGACTTCACAGAGTTTGGTCGTTGTAGCTGGGAGTTTGCAATACGCAAATAGGTCTCAAGGGAGACTGAGGTCGTCTACCGCTTCTAATGACTTGCGTTATATTTTGCAAACAGTTTTAAATACTGAAATGTGCTGATTTATACTTAATTAGCCGTGCTAAATTGACTGCACAAGTTAAATGCGAATTTACTAAACAATATACCCGGAACGAACTTACCTAAAATTTACATAATTCATCGTAAACACGGCACAGTAGATTTCAATCATCTTAATGGCAATTTTTGCAAAACAAATTTGGACATCATTTTATACTTTAAAAAATAATCATTCAGAAAAGCTTTATTTTTTATGTATGAACTGCCTTGCTAATTAAAAAATTATAATTTTATTGCATGTAAGAGATAAAAAAGTAACTACGAAATAATTGTGAAAACTGTTGTTGGGCAGGTAGTGAAATTACTTAGTCAAAAATAATTATATATGTTGATATTGCAAGGAAGAGTAACGAAGGGTCATGTTTTGAAAGAGCCAATTTAAATGTGAAGTAACTGAACATCATTTCATTTACGAACATGGGAGAACGAAACTCAAAATCATTGCATTTATCTTCAAACTTTAGACGCGTTTTCTCAAAATGATATTTTGTATAACTGGACGTAAAAATATAATTACTAAATAAGCAACTATTGAAAAAGAAAAATCATGAAATTTTATGGGAAAATATCTTATTTTCTTCTACATGACAATTTTTGTAGTATTTGTAGTTTGTTATTAGAGTTTCCATTCCATCATGGTATAGGGAGCAGTGTAACAGTCCCGTCGCAACGCAATTTGGGAAAAGAATTTCCCTGGTGTTATGCGGATTGCACCAGCCTTTGTTAACGTATGCATATAATCGTTAGTACTGAGCGTGTATAAAATGTATATGAATAAGTTTTGTATTTAAATATTACTCAATAAACAAAAAATTCGGAAGACTTTTTAAGCAGAACTTTAGGGATTGAAGGATTTCATAAAAACCAATTATACAAAAATATAAAATCCTTCTAGAAAACATGGAAGGGAAATTTTCACTTTCCCGAATTTTACTTTTATGTAAAATACCGTCATCTTCCTATACATTTTAAAACTTAAAAAAAAAGGTTTTTGACTTTTTAATCCTCTTTTCTTTAAAACAGATTCAGATTTCAGTGAAGATTCAGGAAGTATCTAGACCTTATTATATAATCAAATACTTAGACCCTTTTGACCTGTGTAATCGCATCGTCTCAAGTTGATTTGAAGAAAGCCTAATTTAAGTAGTGCACTAATACCGCGTTTGCTAAATGGTGCAAAAATACTAAAACAAATTGTTTTGGTCATTGAAATTTAACTTACTTTACATAATCTAAAATTTTATTTGATTAACTTTGGTTAAAAGGAAGGATCATCAAAGTAATTATAAAACATAACCGAGAAGGAAAAAAAGGCAAAATGGAATTGTTTTCAAAGAATCACTCGTGAAGACGACACTTTCAAGATTAAAAAACAAAAACCATATCGAAAAAGATGCTGATAAAGCTCTGGATGCGCAATGGAAGTTTTTACTGTCTGGTGTTTCTTGTTTTTAACGCCTGCAAATTTTTACGGCTTTGTTCCAAACAGGAAAAGAAGAAAATCTCAGCAAGGCTTCATCAATCGTCGCTTCATAGCATGGCACAGACGAAATCCCCTGAAGCTGTGTATCAGCGTGTTTGAAATTGCTATAATTTCAGGTTTTCGCAATTTTTCGAACAAAGGAAAATTACTATTTATATATATAAAAATAAAATATCATTGAAAATCATCTGACAATTTTTTATTAGAACGAGAGGATGAACAGAGTAGAAGAGAACACTTTGAATATCTGAAACTGTGGGGTATCTTTGGAATATAAACGTACAGTGCAAATTTTCTCCTTAGCATGTTATTATTTATTGATAAAGAGTCAGGTTAAATCTACTTTGAGTACAATTGGAAAAAAATAAAACTGTTTTAAATATTATTTATGTCAGACAAGGACACAAGATCATGTATAAATTTTGATATTCTTGAAAATAGTGGATCTAGAAAAAGATCAAGATTTAAAAATAAGTTTTTTTTATTCCTATTTATTACAGGTAGCAATATGAACACAGTACGTACTTATAATTTTCATAGCTACCAAATAGTTATCGAAAAAAAATATTGTTTATGAATATTTGTGAAAGTTTGGAGTAAATTTATACATTTTGCAAAAAACAATGTTTTGTGAATGTTTGCAAAAGTTTGAATTGAATTGTGAAAGAAAAACCTGAATATGAATAATTGTGATATAACCCATGAGGAGGTACATTCTCATGAAAATGAGAATTTAAAAATTCATAAAAACTGGAAGAGAAACATTTTATCGATCATGTGCGAGTGTGGAATGACTAAATCTTCCCGAGGTATCAAAGAACGATGGTGACAATAAATGCGTACTGAAAAATCAATAGCCTTCATAGTCAAGCGCATTCATGAATTAGGCATTAACACGTAATCAAAAAATTAAAGTCATTGCAAATAAGCAGAAAGAACGGTTAGCTAATAGATTTTACTTTTGTTAATTGCCTTTTTCGCATGGAACTAGCCTGACGCTGTCGAAAAGGAATCGCCCCACCTCGAATTTGCTAATTACTTACTTTCAAATAGACTACTTTATTGATGTAGTCGCCTGCCGCTGTGCTCGTCGTTGATTAACTAAAAACAAACAAAATCACGGATGGAAATTTTCAGCCGGTGAAGGTATCCCATTGACGTAGGTAACTCGGAACTTGCGTCGACCAGAACGCGTTCTCGCAAAAGTACAGTAGGCACGGGATGTGTACAAATATTTCGAACTAATTAATTGACTTCAAGGCTTGTTCCTAGTGACGTCAAAGCGATCGTAAAAAAAAGACTCACTTCTTTTGAATATACACCATTGAGCATTAAATAATTCATTAATCTTTTTGATTATCGCTCGGCGTACTCATTCGCTGCTTTATTTAAGAAAAAATTTCCCTTCATCTGCTTGCCCTTCGACGGAATTGCTTATTCCCTTCACAATTCGTGGGATGTTCCACAATGCAAATGTTCAGCAAGTTCATTATATACTTTGCGATTTAAAATAAAATGCAGATTTCTAAAACACTAACACAGCAAAAATGGTTCGGAGAAGTAAGAAATTCTGTAAGCAGATAAAAACAAAAGCTTCCTCTAAAAACAATACAATAAAGTGGAGCTCAAAGAAGAATTTGAGGATCGAATCAAAGAATCTTTCCTGGAACAAATATGGCCATAATATGATTTATACGACTGTTTTAGACCTACATTTCTGGCCCTTATCTAGACCTCTAACCTTTTCTAAAAGTCGTACCTTTGTTTTATTCAATAACACTACTGTTTTAGCACTACTTTGAAGAAATTTGAATTTGCCGATTGTCATGCAATACCAAACTAACTCACATTTGAACATATTTCTAATAAACGCTCGAACATTTTAAAATTAATCATAAAGTACTTTTAACCGACGGCGAACGAAAACAAAAGCCAAATAACTTATAAATTGTTAAGTGTAAATTGTTTCTTATAAAGCTTTTAAGTAAACCAACAATGAGATTTAATTGACGTGGTGAGATCTTACAAGTTGCAACTTTTTTTATTAACCCAAAGCACTTTGCTTAAGAGTGCTCGAAAATACGTTTGCTTAACAATTAAGCTCTTCTTCGACATAGTTTCGTTCTTGTGATACTCTACTGCATCTTATGAAAAAGGTTAAATTCTGATAGTGATTTATAATTTATTCAAGCGTAAACTCAGGTTACTACAAATAGAATAACACCAATATTAAAAATATGTTAATGATGTACGTTTAGGGCCAATATGTTAAAATATTAGTCTACGGTCTAAGGAGGCAGCTTGGAACATTTCCTAAATATTGTGATATTGATTAAATTATCAATGAACAAAGTTACTAAATTTATAAATAAGGAAAACTAAGAAATAAATTTAATTTTCGGGTTTGCAAAATAATCCAAATGTTTAGATGTGCTATACAAGGGGGTAATTTTGAATACACCTTGGATACCATTCTATAGCTCGTCTTGGGTGTCTTTGACCTTAGATAGAGAAACATCATAAACAAACGGATAGTCCTTATCAAATGCATTGTGTAAAAATTCTCTTACTACTTGGAGTAAAATACCGTTGTTAATTTAAGAATCTTAAGAGTTTTGTAGTCTATTCCCGGACTATAAAGTCGTCGGTCCAGTAATTCTTTTTGTGGGTCAGTTTTGAGCACGTTTAACAACGTCCCCACTGTTTTTGTTCAAAACGGCCCCAATGATATTTTGAAGCTAAAGTGTATACGTTTTGCATAAAAATGTATTGAATCGACAAATTTTATTACTTTAATGAAAATCTAAAGAAATGCATCGCACAAATAAAAGAATTGTGTTTACATTGAACTCGAGCTCTGTTACTTCTTTTTCTCACAATAATTATTCTGCTTGTCGAAAACAAATACGAGCTTAACTCTGAATGTGAAATGTGTTAATAAATAAATTAAATTGTTCGGTTTACTTAAACGTATATCGTAAATAGCTTCGTGAACTCAGTTATATAGAGCTGTATCATTCTACTCGATACATAATATTACTAAGAAAATTAAAAAGCTAAAAAAAGCTGTGAATCGACTTTAAAAATTGTTCTATTATTATTTAAAAGCTCACAAATTTCGAAATAACATAAACTACTTCGTCAGAGTTTTTGAAGAAAGCTATGTAATAAATATGAAACTATTCGAATTAAATGGAATCTGGCTTAAAATACATAGTACCCTTTATATCTGTTTCCGTAGAATTATTTACATTACACGAGAATTTTTGACCGGTAATTTATAATGTAATTGAGGCCACGTCTCTTACAGTATTTATTTATTTTTAGTATTACATGGACTGGAATTCATATCAGGTAGAATGAATTAAAGCTTTATCATATGATTTTACTTACCTTAATTACAATAGTGCTGTAACCTGATTATTTACCATGAAATATTGCTTTCAAATTGTTCTTGAACAGCTCTCGTAATACATAAAATAATATTTAAGAAAATAATAGAATTCCCGTGAACGTAACAATCTATTCCGTGTTCAAATATAATTTTCTTTCAAGACGAAATTACCTCTGCATTTTATAAAGTTAAATCAAAGATATCAAAAGAACCTATGAAATGCGAGTCGGTAAAACACACGAATTCAATTTATAAATCAAGGTCATCCATTTCGTTTATCACAATGACCATAAGACAAATATTTAATAGTTTTACATTATAAACAATTATTATATAGCGTGGTGCACCTTTGGTAGTTTATAATTTGGTCCCAATTACTTGCGTTCTCGTTTTATCGAAAATATTTGCTTTTAGTTAACTCAGTAGGAAATTTACTATTTATGGAACTAATTCTGTATTAAGGTAATGCTTTCTGCATTACCGAGAATTGATTATATAATACACGGATATTATTAATTAATGAATGCATGACTACGATATATAAAAGAAACAAAAAATAATTTTCGAGTTCGCAATTTGCCCCTATTTAATTTTAATAAAAATATTCCTGAAATTCTTTCACTGGGAATAGATGTAAGTAAATGACTGCTACAATTGCGTCCAATTTCAAGTCGATAGCAATAGAGACAAACACCAAAATCTCGCCATAAGGATTCCTTGATCTTCTAGGTACTAACGCCAAAAGTTACACTTTAATATACTTCACCAAAACTGCAGAAGCCAAAAAAATAAAATGAAAAGGTTTCTTTTTTTATTTTAATTTATCTCTTTTATTTACAAATTATTTTACAATTGTTACCCTAAATAAAAATGCACTTTCTAACCCAAAAACATAATTGTTCAAGAATGTTTTTCGTCATAATAATAGTCAACATGTTCTGTTATAAATAAAATAATTACTTTTAGAAATCACCAGCAAAATTTTCTTAATGTTGTTCCTAAATAAATAACAAACTTATAAGTAGAATACAATTTAACCTAGCAAACAACCTGCCCTCTTAAATTATTTGGTATCTATTTCAATGTTATCTCTTCGCAACATTGTTTTACAATGTGACCAGATTTTTGTAAACTATGCTAAAAAAGCTTATTTTTAGGTCAAAAAAGGCATCCGGTTGAACATAGATAATTTTGAAGGGGTGTTATTTAGATTTCAAAACATATGAAAAAAACCTCCAGTCCTTAAGCTGTTTTAGAATGCTGCTCATTATTTTTAATGTAATTATAAGTGGAGGCCACTAACACCAAAAATATTCTTTATGGCCTTAATAACAATTTCGTAAAATCACTTTTATCAATAATTACATATCAATTCTCAAAAGTCATTAGTCACAAAAAAACAGGATTCTGTTAAGTGGATCGTACTATTGGCAATGAAAATTGATTGATCACCAACACGATTTAAAGTGAGTAATCTCCACATTATAAATGCAGCGCTTTTTTTACAGCGGAAATTCGGACAAATACATACTACAAACAATTCAACTTAAAGTTTATGCATGGTGCTCTTGCATTCATTTTGTAAAAGCATGATAATATTTAGAAATTTTGGGGAACTAGAAAAGTGTTGTAAATGCAATTCTCTTCTATGCTAAATACATGCTCGCAAGAATTTTCGAGTTAGTCGACTGTTCCACGATTAAATGGCAAGTGGCTGACTTGAGTTGACTTATTAAATTTCCGCGCTTTCAATTTAAAAATACCCTTTTGATTTTATTTATTGTCTATTTTCAATATCCTTGCAGCATACTTTGTGTTACTCTTTTTAAAGTGAGTAACGTAAAAATGTTCGCCAATTTTCTACTTGTTCTTCTAATAATCTTCTAGAATTAAGAAAAAGTGATAAATTGATAAAAGACGCATGCGATTTCATTTTAGAGCTTCAAATTTAATAAATGCAAATCAAAAAAAGAGAAAAACATTGGTGACATTCAGGTTATAAATACACCTTAATCTTTTTTTGCGCGAATTGGGATAAAAAATAATAATTTTTTTACGTGATTTTTATTCACTTTAAGACTACCAACCTAAAGTCAAAGTTAGAAAAAAATTCATGATTTAAAAAATATAAAATAAAAATAGAAATGCATGAATTCAATAGTTCCTTTTGACCGTATATTTACGTGTATTTTTAAGGAACGTATAAAAACTGGTTTAGATGTATTACTAAACATTAATACAACCATATTCGTATGAAAACGCAATGGCGTGATCGTCATGCTTTTGTTAAATGTAATAACTTGGAAACAACAGTTTCAAATCTGGAATGAAGAAATTTATTTTACCTAATACACTTCCGAGGACATAGGAAGTCTTCTAGATTGTAAAACTATTCAAATCACAGACACAGGACAATCTGCAATTCGCAGGCCATCCTGATCAACTTGACTTAAAATTGAGGGTTTGTGCAATTCCGAACACAATGCTATTGAACGGTGCTGGTAATCCAGCGGTGTAACTATGTCTTCTTTTTTTTTAATTGTACAGAACATTTCGAATCAAACTGCTACGGAAAATGATTGTGAACCGTCTGATCTCGACAAGTGCCATTGATACGAAAATGCATATCCGTTGCAATTGATACTCCAGTAAACGAGGTAATAGTCTTAATTAGTTACGTCTGACGTTATTAAGATTACATGTTCTAGCGGAACACCCGTTCCAGCTGGCCGCGGATCAGAGGGTTCACTTTCATCGTTACTAACTGTTCGAGAAAGACGACTTTTCTTTGCCAACCTGGTCAACATTGCACCGACTTATTTCAGAAGGAACCCATAACATAAAAGGCTTAACTAATAGTTGAATGGACATAATCGAGTCATCAGTAATAATTCAATGTGGAAACAATGGGCATCTTTTTTGGTAGCATCTTATATATTATAAAAGCAATATCCTCCGTCCAGTGAATGTATCCTTTTGTAAAAATAAGCTAAATTTTTAGAAAACATGACAGAGTAACATTAGAACTGCTGTTATGTTTATTCTTTCTTCATTTATTGCGCTTTGACTTTTTGTGCTTTATTTTCATTTACTACGTTTGTCGACAATTTTGAGGTAGCTGAATGATTCGAGGTGCTGCTGCTAATTTTACCCTTCTTACCACTTGGGGCAAGATAAGACTTATAGAAAAATCTCGCGAATAGGACGAAGTAGCTGAAGTACATTGTAATTGAGAGTTTTATGTTCGTTGGCGAAATATTACATGCTGACCGACCAGCGGTCTTAACGAAATTATAGGCCCAAATGTTAATGGCACAGCCAACGATCATCTGCGTTAGCTGGAGCGTCGTTATCACCATTGCTATGTATCGGGGCGGATTTAGTCGCGCCGCTTTCAGCGCATAGTACGAATACATGAGGGAATGGACACAGTAATTCATGACAATGAACCACCGGGCGGATGACGTGTATTCCGTGTAGGAGAACCATGAGTAGATTAAGACGGTTATGTGATGATACCAGTGCAGGAAGATTAGCGGCTGTTTGCGTAGCACTATAAACAGCGTATCACCTAATTCCGGCAGCTTCGAAAGAACGAACAACCACGTCCAAAATCCACTTACGCGATCTTGTTCGATGAAACTGGAAAATAAAACAAAAATGAGTTATCATTACAAAGGTGGTAAAAAGGTTCACTCGACTTATACAATAAACGAAAACTAAACAAAGTTAATCAATTGCAATTTTTTCTGTGTTGCTTCGTTAAAATTACTTTTTATCTTTACTTTTACTCGTTCACCTTGAAGAACGATTGTCACTGATCGTAAATATTCCGTGAATCAGAATTACGTAAATGAAGCACCGTCCGATTCGATTATTTACATTCGCAGAATTTTCCAAAGTTTAATTATAGCTTTGTAAACTATTTTCACAACAAAGAATCTGAAAGGCAAATTAACTCACTTCGTAAAGTTCTTGTACAAAAAAAATTGCAAAATTTTTTCCAAATAGAGGTGGAAAATTCTAAAATATATAAATATGAATAACTTTTTATGGAACTGTTTATCGGAAATTCTATTCACAGTCTCTGTTTTGTTTTGCGTGGTTTATTAAATATATAAACATTCTACATATTAACAGTCATTGGCTGTTTAAAGTGAAAATGGTGAAATTTTTATTATTTTTACTCCCAAGAAACGCTTTTTGTATTGCTATTTTTATAACAACTCAAAAAATGTAAAATAAGTTTTTCCTTCAGCCTCTGACTACTCCTCAATAGTTTTTCTAGAATATCATTTTATAAAATTGTAATAAAATTTCTGTAGTATCAAATAAAATAAGTGATCTTTTCAAAGCGCTGTAATTTTGTTAATAGTTTGAATCTTAAACTATTTTAGAATTTCAATTAAAAAAAGAAAAACCTCATTAATGCTTTTAAATTAACGATACATTCTCAAATCTTCAAAAATCAATGAAATTTTGCAACCTTTTTAATTACTGATTATTTGTTTTCCTTTCTTCTTTAAATTTCATCAATGTAACAAAATAAATCCCGCCTAAATAAACTACTGATTTCTAGATTTCATCTTTCTCTCTTGGGTTAGAACTAAACTGTGACTTTTGTTTTCATAAAACTTAAGTATGTCATTTTTCTTTAATATTAATAATTTGCTTAATATTTATTACTTGGCTCTAGTTTACTTTGTCTCCCGTCCCTTGAAGGGAAAGAAGTTCCTCGATAACATTTTAATTCTTACATTAATGAATGCTAATAATTGAAAAACTACCATCCAAACAAATTATTCGATATTTATTTTAGTAGGCAGTGATGACTATTACTTGACCGAAAGTGTTAATCATGGATGACCGGTGTGGCAGTCAACTTATTGAAGATTGATTTGAACCGTAACCTGTTTCAATAAATGTTTAATTTCTCGTCGGCTCCAGGTAGAAATAATGAATATATTTCATTAATAATGCGTAAAACAATTCGTACTCAGTTTCAAAAGAACTGCTGTGCGGTATGCAAGTTATATAACTACCAATTGAATTACCCCATCGACAAATAAAATATTATATAATATCAGTTCTATTTAATTTTAGCAACCGTTAAAAAGAAAAACGAATTGTTAAGATAGGATCAGTGACATTTTTATAACCAAAGTAAATATTGATTACTACCAGAATTTATTGCAACGTTGCAAGAGAGGAAATGAAATGTAGGAAAAATGACTGCATATAAAAAAGTGCAAACTGCTGCTTAAACAAAATAAAGCTCTAGTTTAGTAGTGCAAGACAAAATGCAATGATTGCTAATAAAAAGTAAGCACCTTTATTTTCCGACCGTAGACATTTTGCAGTATATAATACACTTAAATTCAATTTGCACGGTAGATTGTTTCCCCGAAAGTGTCGTTTAAATTGAAATCGTGCAAATCGAATTCACATTAAAAATGATTATATATATAAAAATTTAACAAATTCACATGGAACAGTATTATGAATTTTTTGTAACAATAAAAATACATAGAAATGTAATGTAATTCTTGCATTTGTCCCACCATGTTAAATTAAAATTCAAGTGCCGTGTGAATAAAAATTTTTACGCATTTCTTCAACAGTATTGAACCGAAATCATGTATTTCGAATATCTTGCAAATTCAACACATAAACTTAGAAATTAGAAATCGCGGAATTTAACAAATTGCAAAAATTAAATTAAATTAACTGGATAAACTACATATGTATGTCTTTATGAGGCATTTAATTGTGAGAATGTACTTTAATGACCTTTAGAAACCGATTTCCAGCATACAGTGGCTTTGCCATTTTTCTGCTATTTTTATTAAGACACGAAATCGGACATGTATTTATTAAAATTAAACGACACAGTAGCGCCTCTCAAAGTTTACCGCTTGAGTAAACAAGTTTAAAACGAAGAAGTTTACAAAAGGTCTGCGACAGTGATTCTCGAAAAACTTGGTAAATTATATTATGAAATTGACTCTAGATAAATTTTTACGTGTGTAACTTTGGTAAGTGACAAAAAAAAAACACCGAAAAAGAAATTCTGGCTTTGAAAGTTGATAACCAGTTTAAGTTCATTTGAAAAGCTTCAAATCTTGAGACCGCAAAAAAGAAAACTGGAGAAAGTGTACCCATTCAATTCGAGCCAAGTCAATTCTGTGAGAAGCGATTTACATAGGCACATTCCCAAGGACAAGGCAATTTAATGTAATTTTATGTTTTGTTGCTTTGTTTTAGCCAAATATGCATAAATTTCTCTTTGGGAAGTTGCGTAATTCGATTATGTGACAAACGCGACTTCTGATGACTGCAGGTAACCCAAGCCGATACTTGATTAAAGTATCGACAAAACAGCGGCGAAATTTCATCTTTTACACGTCCGTTTAAAGATTCTCCAACATTTTAAAAATTTCCAACCAATTTTAAGCATTTTATACATACACTCATTACGACTACGGAATTATATAATCGATATCAGGTAAATGCAAAAATATGCAGTGTTAAGATCAATGTCCTATGAAAATTCATCATTTCCTGCTTAGTAATATAAAAATATTTAAATTTTTTTAATTTTAAATACTTTTTCTTTTGTATGAAATTATTTACCTTTCAGAATTTGAATAGTCATCGTGCATAAAAAAATATTAACCTCGTAAACTTTAACGATATTGTACTTAATGGGGAAAACAACAGCAATCAATTGCATAATTTAAAAAAAACAAAACTCCACTAAATTGTGCAACATTAAAGAACTTTATAAAATAGGGACAATTTAATAAATAGCAAAATTGAATATAATTCCTTACCTTGGAACGCAAATGGAATGAAAAAGGCCATAGTGGCGCAGGACGTGAACTAACTCTGGAGCTGTTCTGAAGGCACCCATCAAGCTGAACATGGCAAGAGCTGTATTCCATATTATCAGAAGACCTCTTAGTTCAAATCTGGAAAAAATATAGAAACAGAAATATGGTCAAATGGTAAGAACGAAAAACTGCGCTTAAAACTATTCAAATTGCATCAAGTCGAAGCGTAGCACAATCCAAACATGGCAAGCCTATGGGACAATGGCGACCACTTCGAGGCCGCCAATTCACGCAATTCTGTTATCAGTCATTTACGGAATAGTAATTAACTTTCTCTGCAAATTGTCCGAATTAGTACGACTTAAGTTGGTTCAGAAAAATAACCCCAGTGTTGCTATTCGCTGAAAAAGCCAATCATAACAAAAACTTGAAATTGTATCACTGTTCACGGCGAGTATCAAGTGCAATTATTTTAAACTTTACCAAGACGAGATTTAAAGGGTTAAAATTTGCGCACTGGATTATTTGATGTTATTTAATTATAATTTTAACCTTATCGTCATTGAACTTGAACTTACTTCATCGAATTATTCTAGACCAAAAGATTATAATAGTGATGTATTATGCACCTTTAAGTTCAGGAAATACTTTTGAAAACCAGTTCCTCACTATTGCAAAACATTTCTACTTTCCTTTTTATTGGACTTGATCTGAGCTGCAGCATGTCGATAATGAGGCAATTATTATCAGTATTGTGTTGCTGTTCCACGAGACTTAGTCGGTTGCAAGCAAGCCGTTTTTATAAAATTATTTTGCAATTTCTACATTTGACATGATTTCCAATAAAATGAAAACATTACTGAATCCTATTTAAAACTTGCGGTTTAATTTAAAAGCAGGAAACCCCGATTTATAAGATACAGTCAATCACGCCAATCTATCTTATTTTATTTTAAAGCTATCTACAATACTCGTAGTAAAAATATATAAATATTTTTAAATTTTTGTTTTCAAACTTTAGAAACTTTAGAATATTTGTGTATAAAAATAGAAAAATGGCTGTTTATAAAGATAGAAAACAATTCAGTTACAATTACATGTTTTGTAATTTACTATAAGCAACAGTCTTATGAATATTTTCTCTTCTTTATTATGTTTCTTACCTAAAATTATAGTTAATACTTTTGAAATTTGTCAGTACTAATCAAGGAATTTTGAACTCTTTGTACTGTTTTTAAGAATACATGAAGCCTTGAACTAGACTCGCACGAGGTGCTGTGTAGAGAGAGTAGAGGTTCTTGGGAAAGATATTTAAAAATTTTTTGTTAAAAACACATTTTATGACGTTAAAGGACCGTTTTGTCTTCATTTCCATTCCCCTCAATTGTCGAAAAAAAATCGAAATTCGACTTCTCGTACTTCACGTTCATAATTTGGCTACAATTTTCGAGTTATAAAAAAATGCTAAGTGTTTTTGAAAAAACGCTTGAGGCAAACAACAAACAGACACCAAGTCTCTTAAAGAAGACTAAAATAGTTCAAGGAATTTGATTTCTTGACCCACTACTACACTCTACTCTACCCACTACACTCCATTTTAGGAAGATCACGAAAATCAAAATTTAGGAAGGTATTTGTTACTTAACGACACCTACATTACTGAAGTTTATGAGTAAGTATCCTAATTTTTATACGTATGAAACCTTTTTGAAAGCCTCACTGCTTCCTAAATAAATAAGTAATATCCAAAATTAAAGATTGTTCTAAATCCTCGACCCGAATCAGATCGGATCAGAGCAAACCAAGAAATGGATCAAAAATTTGGAGTCTTCTAAAGAATGTGTTTTGAGAATATGGAACAAGATAGAAATTACATAATATTCAAAAATCTATTAGTAGAATGAATCATGGTATATAAGCCCATCTAAAAAGAAGCAAAAAAATTGCTTTACTCATTCCGGTTTTAAAGGCCACAGTATCATTCATCAATAAAACTGCGTTAGTGAATTTATTAAAAGACTGAATTGTGATTTTCCAGTTAGATCTGCATTGTATAAGCCTGTTGATAACTTGATTAAGAACTTGAAATTTAATAATCTTGTAATTTTTTTACATGAAGATTACGATTTCCATGACCCTATAATTTGAAGACTTCAATCGGAAAAAAAATTTGCAAACATGATTACCTTTCGTCTTCTTTTTACGATATCATAGTTCTTAATTTTAATTATGGTAGCAATTTTAAAACAGCCTGGCTGTACTACAGCTAGTAATTAATAAACGCACAGCGTGGTATACATAAACCTTTCTCAATAAAAACATAAAATAAAATACGTACATATCTAGATTCGTATTTAAATATTTAAAAGAGATAATAAAAATCGACGTAGCAATGCCAGAGTGACATGACACTAACTACAATCGTCTCTTTTAAATACTTGAATATGAAGCAACATCGTAGCATATAATACCAGTGTAATAATCGATGGAGTCCAATTGGAAATCTGGGATCATACTTTATTAGAATACTTAATCTTTGATCTCTGAGTTTATCAGAATATTTATAATCGATTAAAATATGGAACTGAAGAAATGTTTGCTTGCTATGTAAATCCTTTACAATAAAAGAATTAAAAATACAATATATTTATTAGCATAAACTTATTATTCGACCGGTAGATTATCCTGCTTATATATGTGTACATGTGTTACCTATTTTTTGTAACGTTATTTCAAATATTATTACTGAAATGAAAAAAATTCCTAAAATACATTAAAAGCTCCAAAAGATAAAATAATGGCAATAAATGATTTCGAAAACGTTTTAAGAATATTCAAATCACATTAATAAAAGCAACAACAACGGTCATTTATTTAAACTCTGTGATTATCAAATAAATTAGTTTATTTGTTTTCGTATTTTTATTACTAATTATCAAACGCTCATTAAACTAAAATTTCCTTGATTCCTTGTTCCTTGATTTGGATGAACAAAATGTTTTTCACCAAGGTTTTTTGGATTAATAATCCGAAGTATTTTTGTACTTTAATTATAAGAAGGCTATTTCTTGTGTGATTTTAACAGTATTATTTCTTAAAGCCCAATTCTTAGTTGTAAAGACTGATTAAGGTGTAAACTAAAACATTCCTAGAATATAGATAGAAGAAATATATTAAAATAAAGAAATAGTTTTTCATCTTTTGCACAACGTTCGATCCGACCGGTCCATATAGACATGTATATTATATATAAAAATGAAGCTCTTCAAGCATTAATCGAATTGGGAACCTTGTTTTTTTGGAAGCCGGTCAATGATCTCCATAGAGAGTAATAGGTCAATTTTATCAGTATTTTAAGAATATCTACAAATATTTTTACTGGTAGTTACTGTGGTTTAGATTGCGTAAACAACTTCATATTATTTTCCATCTTATAATTTAACGAGAACTATATTTGAATTTTGGAGCTTCGGAGAAAATAGTAGTATTGTTTTTCGAAGATTGAGCCATTCCTAATGCTAGGAGAAATAAGCTGTAGAAGGCTGAATACCCCCATTAATTTTGGGGAACAATTTTTTGATTGTTCTTTTTCTATATTTTATAAGTACATATCCCTATCCGATATATGACAGTTTGCTTTTTATATTTGTGTTAGACAATAGACGACCCAATAGAACACATTATTATAAATTTAAATCAAAGTAGCCATTAACCAGTTTGAACGTAGCAACAATAGATAACCCTGCTACTAGTGAGCTTTATTAAGCACGGAAAATTCGTCGATTTCCCGCTGCTGTCTGCATAACGATCTTCAAATGCATTGTTTAGCGGGTCATGAACCCAGCGGCACGAGGAAGCGTTTTCATCGCTAATCTTCTAAAATTTTTTGCGGGGATTTCGCTAAATCGAAAACCTGCTTATCAACGCTGTGGATGCATGCTAACGAAAAAAAAACTCGACTCATTCCCACTGTCTAATGTCAACGAACCCCTTCGCATGTATTCTACAAACTTTTCGCATAGTTGTTTATGCAATGTCGAAAAAAAGATTACTTTTATGGTCCGATCAACTGATGATCGCGATCACTTGATCAGCTGAGAAATACAGAGACACAAAATTAATACTTTACTATAAGATCACAATTATTATATCACGTTTTTAATATTCCTTTTGTAAATAATTTTTATTACATACTTACTTTTATTAATGTCTTGAGTTGATACGCTTGTAATTATTTGATTATTAGGAATACGACTTTCTTATATAATATATTATGTATTCTACATTTCATGCCACCACCGCGTGGCTTTCACCGTGTGTGACCTGCAGTTAATTTTTTTGCACCTATTGCGGAAAGCCACGTTATGCAGACACTAATTCATCTCGTGACTAATTTCTTTAAATAGACGTAGATCTGACCGCAGTTTAGTTGATAACCCTGACAACGGACATTAACAAGAACACCTAACGAGTTCATTAAGGTTTGTTCAGTAATTTAGAATTCGCATAATTTCTAGAGTTAATGTTTTTATTAGTTTGAAAAAGACTCATCTACTTTGGAGACGACCTTTCTACTTCACTCTAGTTTAAGACCACTGGGCAATGTCTAATTAATAAAAATAAATCCAGTGTTATTTTAAATCACCCTTGAATCCATTCTTCCAAATGAGTTCTTAGGTGAAGAAATTATTGACTTCTGATTGAACCGTTTATTTTGAAATGGAATAAAAAAGTTTATTTTGCTTAGACTTTTATTGAACGCATAAATGCTAAAACACTATAAAACAAAACTCTAAGTGATTTATTTAATTTCATCGTATTGATTGCATTGAAGATCTGCGTATTTTCGCAATAAATTACCAAAGACGTGTGAAATTACCTTGTTTAAATTGGGTATTTTAAAAATACAACTAGTAACCCCTATAAATTTGTTTAAAAACGATCTAACAACTGTAGGAATTTTTACTAGAGCTCTGAGCTACTATTCTCTCCTTTGTAATATTAATTTAACTTTTCATAATAAAACTTGAAGCATTCAACGTTTCTGAAATTGAAAATTTAATCCTACTTCCTTTTACAATTACTTATTTATTACTGATTACTTAAAAATCACCGATATTTAATATAGTAAAATGTCTTTTATAATACAGAAAATGAAATTTCTTTAATTTCATAGGAAAACTTTACTGAATGAAATTATCACTAAAAAAAAGATTAAAAAACTTTTTAACTCATTTACGCTTTCCTTTAGGCTAGACTAAATTTGGAAATTGATTCAAATTAATCAGTGCTTCCGATAATTCTTGTTTTTCTTGACATTCCTGCTATTTATCATATGCCACGAAGATACAACGCATAAAGAAAGTTTTTTATTGATTCCACTCTGAATTTTTAAATTCACTTCCTAGGCTTATTTGCTCGAACTAAGAATTCTATATTTAGTATGATGTACTAAAGAGGCCACTGAATTACTACACGAAAATAAATTGTTTTGTGTGTTGTTGACAATATAATACAATAAAGGTTTATTTTTCGGCGCATATATTGTTCCATTTTGTAGGCGCCAGACATTTTCGATTAGGGTTATTATTAACAGAAATTGTTTGATTTTCAATAACCCTTAGCTAATCTATTGTAGGCTTTTCGATTGTTACTAACATATCTCAAGGTTTGGAAGAGTTCCTTGTAGATCTTAGGCTGGGAAAGCAACGAGAATTTTTAAAAACAATTTTGGTGTGGACTGACTTTGAGAAGAGTTGTGTGTCCTAAAATTAAAAAGGATATGGTTCGGAATTGCACACCCCGCGCTTGTGTGCTTTGCTTTTTTGTGTGGCGCGCCAGCCTCAAATTCTGACGATAGAAATAATTATAACTCGGGTAATTTTACAAGTACTCAACTTTTAATGTAGCTCTTTTGAAAGAGATCTTTCTCTAAAAAATGATCTAAGTTTGCCTTTGAAAAAAGATGAAATGAATGCGTCTCCGTCCGTTGGTCTCTATGTATGACGATACGCTACAGGTTGTAATTCTTGACCGATTTTCGTGATTCTTCTTTCTATCGATTGGTTAACTATCTGAATAGAAGCCTGTAGATTTTCTACAAAAATTCCCTTTTTTTCGTTTTCGGTCTCCTTCTTGTACGGATCTTCTTGCCCTTCTCTCTGCTTTTAATATAACAAAAATTAAAGTACCTTATACCAATTATATGCATATGCAATTGTCAAAACACGTCGCAATCCAGACAGTTTCTATTATACTTCTTTAATTATTCACACATAGACAGAAACATAACTGATTCATGCAAGATTTTATTAAAAACTAATGATTTAACCGTCATGTTCTTTAATAATCATTGCATTTGATTATATGTGTTTAAAAAAAAGTTAGTAACATCATACGAAGTTTCACTGCCACATTTGAAAATGTAAATTGCTTTCCTTCAAATTCATTTAAAAATTCACTGTTGATTTACATAAGCTCAAACCTTGAAAATTCGGGATAATTAGGGACTAATTACCTTAGAGACAGTTTAAATTTAACTTTGTCTTAATTAAATGATGAATTGGCAAATGGTACGGTTTGTTTATTAAAGAAATAAATGAATGCACAGAGGCTGAATGATTTCGGCCGATTGAACCTACAAAAAAGGAAAACCCGCCTAAAAAATCAAACTCGGTAATTGGGCGTCTTGACCTCTGCGTTTCAGAAAAAAGTTTCGAAATGCGAGTGGGTAACGACAAATGGACATGTTCTCCATCTTCCTACATATGACTACGAGTTATTTACATTATCTAAATCCGAATAGTGTCAAAACCGTTGCCTACCTTTCAAGTTTAGTGTAACTATTCTTTTTATTTCACATAGTTTTAATTGTGTCTTTATTTGTGCTAAGTTGGAACTTTATTAAAACAAAAAAATCAATTCTTAAAATGTCCATTAGTAGATTGAAAAAAAATTATTCTTATCAAGCGTAAATAAAATGGTTTGCTTTATTATTGGAAGTACTTGTGGTTAAAAAAACTTAAAACGTACAACCAAATGAAACTCCCCCCATGAATGAATGTGAACAAATGAAGAATGTTATGCTATAGGTCCTAAATTGTGTAGCCAATTTGGACAGATGAGGTAAAAGCTTTAAAAGAATATTTCAAAAAGATATAAAACGTGTGCAAAACAATTGTAGAACAAAATTTATAACTTCTTAACTTATTGCATTAAGCTAGAGCACTTGCCTATTTTATTTTCCTAAAATAGAAGTGAAACTCTTCATTGGTGTTAACAAACAATGAAACTTTCTTATAATGCTCTAGAAAAAAAACGCAGTAATAAGCGTAAAATAAAAACCGTAAAACATAAAGTGTGCGGGAAAATTACAGCAGTTAGAAGACTTAGACTCTATTGCTCTAGGTTAAGCAATAGATGATTTCGGTAGAATTATTTTCGTAAATTATGAATCTGAAAAAGAAAATGCCCATCTCATCATCAAGACCTTTGAAAAAAATAAATTTCATTATTATGTAACAGTGTTGCTGCTATGTTTCAAAATAAAAATATGAATCAATAAAATACCATGGAAAGTAGACTCATGACTTATCTACTTATAGTTAGCACTTTATGAAACAATAGTCTAAAGTTCGAGTTGTGATCGAAGATATTTACTAATTCAAAATACAACGAAGAACCATTTCAATTTTAAAATGTAGTTTTCTTAAAAATATGATATAATACTTCACATACATGTTATTTTACTGAAAAAATCCTATTGAAATATTACGTCTTATCAGCAGGGAATATATAAATAAAAAATTTCGACCTGTCTTATGTACATATGTAACATGTTACGTCTTAAAGAAATGTTTACTCGAGACTTGTTCAAAACTACAAGTCAGGGATAGGATTTCACTTTCTTCAGCATTGGTAATTTAAAAAACGATAGAAAGGTAATGATCCATCGATCGTTGTAAATGTTTTTTTACTATGAAATGGTACTTTGCCCAACTGGGACCATCTAAAAAAAGCCCTATATACTAGTAGATTTTATTGTATTGAATTATCCGACGCATGAATGATCAACTAATAACATTCCTCTTTTGAACGAGATCCAGCAGATCTCCTAAAGAGGCAACCTAGCCTGCCGGAGTAATATGAATCTTACAACAACTTATTTGTATTAAAAAGTGAAATACAAATCTTCACCTTTGGAAATTTCCATGACGGTGTGTAAATAAGAGATCAAAGAATACGATTTAAACACAAGTCCTGATTTGCATTTAAAAACAATTACCAAAAGAAGTAACGATCGAAAAAATATGCAAGTGATCTTATCCTCGAAGTACTGAGTCGGGTCTTGTTCCATTAACTTGCCAATTTTAGTAAGCTTTTTTATATCAGCCGCAGCTAGATATCTGATGTGGACAGTCTGACGTTTACGTCCAGAAAGTTTATTTATTGTGTTTTAACTAGTTTTATGAATACCTTCCTTATTGTAAGCCAATTATGGCCGCAGAACTGCGAGCAGCGAAGTACGGAGCAAAGCTTAGCGCGCTCAACAAGTGAATTATTGGGTCGGCTAGCAGCTAGTCGAAGTCGACCGAGAAAGTATGCCACAAATATTTGATATTCCGTCTCACATGAAATTTCACATTCGGAAGTCGAGGCTTATCTTACACGCGAAACTCATAAAAAAAAAGCAAAGGCGGAAAAATGAAACCATCCACCTCAGCGGATATTGTAACTATGGGCGGCCGTTTGATGCAACACACGCACTAAAAGGTGTGTAAATTGCACGCTCCTAACTGTGTATGAGATTTAATTTGGAGTGATAGACACCTGTCCATTGACTGTTGCAGCTGCCCGCTCTTCCATTAGCTCATTATGCAATGCTGACCGCGTTGTAAGAATTCATATATTTAATCATCATTGGTACTTTTTAACTTTCTTTCGAGTCTAGGAGATAAATATTATGTTGGGAGATTGTTTTTGCTTCCTGTACGCGTACTTTCCCACATTTTATTTTTCAAATAAAAGTGCATTATGGATCACAAGATAACATTTTTTATCTGTTTTGCGTCAGTAATTCGCAGCGACATATTTTAAAATCTTTTGATATATTACTGGCATCCATATTTTATATTCATATATTTTATCATAATATTAATATGTAAAAATAAAAATGTCATGACTTTAAAATAATGGAACTCTTCCTCCTGTTTCAACGTTGACCTTATCGTTTGTTGTGTATATTTTCCACTTTGTCATGGTTTGGAAGAGAAAAAACAAACTTTATGATTTGAGAACCATATTTTTTAATACTCATAAAATTAATCCAAGAACTTAACTTTAGTTTTAGCACCTTGCTTTATATTTTTTTACTATGCAATGAATGGATTTTATAAGGTGCATATACAAAATCAAAAAATCCCAGGCTTTGAGCAAAAACATAAGACAGTAAATACACACAATTTTAATGTTAGGGTTAAATGTTCCAAAATAAACCCGCAAAGCACTTTGAACCTTCACTCCTACTGGTCTATTTACGTCCTAAGCGTCTTCGTTCCTCTTGTAAATAGGGGATGTATAAATTAGAAATTTTCGAAAGACATTTTGTGTATTACTTACAAAACGGACATAAAACTCCATAGAGACATCCACGACCCACTGTAAAACATTGTTAACACGCATAAAGTTCAGGACCAATGCCTGAAAATCCTTTAATTAAATTCCTTGTTTATGCACTTTGGGCATCTATGCTAATAAATATAAAAAAATATTTATTGGGTCGTATTGAAAGGTTTTAAACTCGAGCCAGCTAAGCTATTTCTTCTTCAATACTGCACAATGGAAAGTGGAAAATTGAAATGTTTCCCAATTTACTAGGCATGTGCAGCAGTAGGCACATTATTTTTTTATTTTTCTTAAATAAACTTGCGGTATTTTAATTTGTGCACTTTGATTCAACTTTGTATCTTTTGCAGTTTCTTTTTAAAATGATTTTTTAAATTGTAAACGCAAAAAGAATTTGTTTAACTTTGAACGATCATAACTCGCACGAAAATATTCCCACTAGTTGAACCTTAGTACAGACGCAAATGCTGCATTTTTTTAGCTTATTCAAGACCTACGGGGTTCAATGAATGAATGAAATATAATTATAGCCTTACTTATGTTTAATAAATAAAGAAAAATATGTTCAATTTCTAGGATCATGGAGACATAGGTTTATCATTGAACTTTGCTGGATAGTCTTTAGGTTTATTTATAAAATAAAGAACGTGAACTTCTGATAGATGAATTTTTACGTTGTTTTCACCGTTAAGTGGCTTATTCGGCTATTTAAAATATAGACTATAAGTTCCGGTTCATTTGTGTGACTACCGCGTGTGAAGCCAGACAGCTGAAAGTGACCTCAAATTTGGAAATGTCATCATTAGCACTGAATAGTACTAGTATCAGCAGCTTAACACAATGATCAATTTCTACTTGATAAGAGACGATAAGACGTACTGATGGGCAGAAATTATTTCTATATATAAAAGTGCGCCGTCTCGAGTGCTTCTGCGTGAAATTGATTTCCCAGGAATCAGATTTAAATTTCTTTGGAATTATTTAAAACGATGCAGTTTTACAGTCTCAGCATATAAACATTCCACAAGTTACTGTCCAGCTGGGACTAACAGTGCAAGTAAGATTAACTCACTAGTATTTAGCAAAAGCCGCACCAAGCGTGCAAAGAGCTTGAGTAAACAGAACGAAGACGAGCAGGAAGTAAATTTTTCTTTTTTGTTTGCTAAGCGAATAAAAATCGTACAGACCTGTCTTTAGTTTTATATTTTGCAAGCGAACAGCACTAAGAAAAACATTTAAAAACTATTCAATTTTGCTAAATTATAATTGCAGTTTTTTTTGTCATTCAAATTGAACGTAAGTTCCATAAGTTAAGTTGGAAATTTCAACCCGTTTATTCATAAATTAAATAAAAAGATAAAAAGTTCGTAGTTTTTACAATTGCTTGCTTAGTCGCGCAACATGTTGCCGACAACACGGCGGTTAAAAGTGTTTCGTTCCACGAAAGTCGGGGGCAACATGCGGCCGAGGAATTATCGGCAACATCTCGTCGATGGTTCCTTCCAGGGTGCATGCGCGCGAATTCCCTCCTCAATGATTCACCACCACACGAGTGCAGGAGTACACATAAAATCTCAGAACGGCCCTAACCTTAAAACCGCCCAGGTTGGTAGGGAATTCGACGGCAGATCCCGGATCCTCGTGAAATTTGCCAGGTGTAATCGACGGATGGCAGGTGGCCACTTACCTGGGTTTGTTCTGCATGAAGTGCTGGCCGCCAAAGATGACCAGCATGTAAATACCACAGTAGTAGAAAACCCATGTCCAGTTCTTCACCATCCACACCCTCGTCTCCTGATGAATGAAGTCGTTCTCAAAATCGAACACATATGAGTAATTCGGTGTGATTTCCACGTCCATGGCTGGTCCCTGTCCCTACGTTTGCACTCGAGCCCAAGAACCAATTTAGGCAATTTTTTTTATTCAACTTTGCTTTGCAGATGGATTTTGAAAGTCGGCCCCGACGGGTCTTCTTAGCGCACTCCTTCCCAATTATGTCACACAGGTTGCGACTTCCCAGAGAAATCCCTCACACTTTGCAGGTCACACGAACTTGGTCACCGGAGGAACACCACGCGGAAAAATCGCATAAATAACCAAAGTAAAGAATTATTCTTGATGGTTCACGAGACTGTCACGAGTTCGACACAAATACCTTGAGCTACGGTTAATTTGAACAAGACGAAGAATTTTTGTATGGAAACTGAAGAAAAGAAATGTTGACTGACCGGCGTCTGCGTCTGTCACACCGTGCAACGCGAATACAACACCCGTCTGAACCCAAGGCGCTTCCACGAACGAGTGAAAATCGAGCGGGCCGCTCCGGCCATCAGTTTTATAGGATGGCGACGGTGGCGCGTAGTGTTGCCACAAGCTCGATAATTCGCTGCAAAAAATTATGCGATTTTCAGACTTTGTTCAAAAAAATCAAAACCGGACGGGCGAAGTAAAGAAACAACAAAAAAATATATTTTCAGGCAAGAGGGAAAATCAGACAATCAATGCGACTATTCGAAATCTCTGTTTTTTTCAGTTCTACATAAAATCCTACGCTATCTTATGTTTATTCAAAAAATTTAACCGGGGGAACTTATTGGGATCAAAAAACAAAAAAGAACTATTCATCTTTATTACGTTTGAATGACAGCGGTACCCCTAAGAACTACGCTCAGAACAGAAAACAACGGAACATTTAGTGGAAGCGCACGCACATCAGCAAGTATCCCGATGCGATGCCATACGGTGTCGAAAACCGAATGCACTGTAGAACGCACACTACTTTCTCTGGGAACACGTCTTTCAGTGGGTTTTTCTCCCTTCAAGAAATAATTTTTACTAAACATTTATTGTTCTCTAGAGTTTCAAAGGGAAAAAAATAACTAAATTGAATTCGCTTTGATTGTGCGGCATTTGTTCAACATCATTCCCAAACGGGTTCCATTAAGTAGCTAATAACTACTCATTACTACTCTACCGTCACATCGGGATGCAATGATCCGCGCAAATGTACAAATGTTTAACATCTAAGTTTATAGGAAATCGGGATTGTTTTTTAAACTCTGTTTTCAAATTTGCACAACCAAAAATAAAACTAGTATCAAAAGCTGAGGCTATAAAAGCCATTATTTGTATTTATACATATTTAAAAGAGATGACTGAGTCGGCTCAAAAATTTTATAAAAATTTAACAAAAATTTTATATAAATTTAAATATTTAAATTCAAACAAAAATGCACATTTTCCAAATGTTAAAATTATTATTTTATACTTTTTAACGCCTTAGTTTTGAAGCAGGTCTTATTTTTGACTAAAGGGCTTTTATTTTTTTATTACGTAGTGGTATTTATTTATATATTTAGATAATGTAAGCCAAAAGCAATTGAATCTACACACATATTAAACAATTGAAACGAAAAACTAACTGTTAAGTACCAATAGCATTTGCTGGTAGAAATTCAAAGCTCTTCGTTAAGTCGTAATGAAATTTTTGGTTTAGATTTTAAAAAAAGAATAAACTTAATTGTGATAAAGGTCAAGATTACAGATGTTTTATATTAATTTACAAAATTTGGGATAATTACAAAACCCACTTTCTAAAATACCATGTCAATTAACCGCCAAAGCTCTTTTTTAGGAATCATTACTATCCGTTTTGTCAGTATAAAAAGGACACCTCAATAACAACCAATACAAGACAAACGAGTTATTTTTTTTATTTACATTTTTTGTACTTCATTACGCAAATTTTTATCCAAGCAAAAAGAAGAACTTTTGAATAATAAATTTTTCGTAAACTATGCACTTTAACCAAATATTTTTTTTAAATGGGAACGACAGCTTGCTAAAATAACCAGACAGTTTTATATTTGGAATTCGAGAATTTATTGCATTTTGTTTGAATATTTGAGACACAAGTTTTAAATACGTAAATACTTTTTATTTTTAATAGCTTTCATTAAAACACTGCTATTGCAGTAATTAATATTAATTTTTATGAAAAGTTTTTTTCTGATCGTGTAATGAATATGTTTTTATTTCTTTAATTCAATGAATGCAGAGAGAATAAAAAATTAAAATAATGAGATAAATAAAAATCGTTAACAACGGTACTGATTCTAAGTTTTAATGTCAATTAACCGTTTTTTTAATTAAATGTCAATTAAAATACAATAGCAATTTACTTTCTGAATTTAATGAGAAAAAATATCACGCTTCTCTGTTGTTTATTAATCAATTTAAATGCATAATCACTAGTTATCTTTATGTTAATTGCAGGTAATAGCAAAAACCAATCTTATCCAAGAAAGACCATTTCATTTTGAAGATAGTTCTAAAGTTCGAAGTTCATGCGAAGTGAATTTGATAAAATTAGGAGGAACAGATACGTTTTACAAATAGAAACGTTTATTCCGATTGGCGCACATTGTATAAAATTAAGATGATTTGGGAAAATAAATAAATATTGTATTAGTCAATATAGCGCTCTCTATTCTTGTTGTTACAGCAGTCCCATAGAAGCTAGATTGTCTTTGAGGATCATATTGTGGACATCGTTAAAGACCTTTCTGATATTGTTCGTATCAGTGGCAACCGTGAAATGATAGAAGCACTCCCGGGGCGTATATTCAGTACTCAGATTTGATCTCCTCCTTGGGGGCTCCTGTGTTATTTCCTATTAAAGGTACACATTAAATCATAAGAGTGATTTTTATGGTCACCCATTTTGTCTTACTTCCAATTTGTGTTTAATAAAATACTTTGTCCAGTCGCACTCATTGAAATAGCTTCCATGCTTTGGTGTTTTCTTAAAAGTCTCAAAATCCGGAAAGTAATCTCCTATAGATTTCCCTGCTCGAATTTTTCTATCCATAACATCTTGCTTATTTAGAAATACTATAATACCAGCACTAGCTAAAAACCGATTGTGCCATACCCCGCGAAATAGAGAAATGGATTCTGCAAGCCTATTTTGTGTAGGATCTTCGCGAAGTGTTTGATCAAAATCTCCGCAGGAAATCAGGAATAAAATCGCTTGAATCCCTTCAAACACTTGAATCCATTTATTTCGCTGATCTCGTTGTCCGCCAACATCAAACATACGAAATTCCTGAAGCCCACCACCCATACTTTTAGGAACCTATTAGAATATATTTCACACAAAATTTTAATCAGTATAAGAAAATTACTCGTTTACCTTGACTGTAAATTTAATTTGATGAATTCCCGTCGTTACTTTCCGGCTGTGAAGAATATCCTCCGTGGAGGGTAAGTAACCGTCCTGGATAATTGTTTCAGCTCGGTCCAAAAAGCTACAATTTATTACTGATAAATGTAAGTCATTCAAAAGGTGTTACAATAGTTGGTTCCACCTACTATTTGGCGCTGTCCAAAAGTTGAAACTCGTTCGATCTCTCATAGCAGGCTCGGATCCCTCCATCATTCCAAAGAGTCACCACATGGTCTCTATATTCCTTGGAACAAGTAAATGTTGAGTTCTATATATTAAGTCTATTATAGTCGTACCTCTGAAAGAACTTCAGGTGTAGATTCTCCCACTGACCAGATATAGTGTCCACTCTTCATGCCACTTGATGTTTCATACTCTACACCTAGAAGGTCCATTTGCTTAACAAGCTCGTAAATTGATTCGTGTATGTTGGAATAAATTTCAGCAATTTTCTCCTTTCTCTCCCTGCACACTTTGAAAATTAATTTAATAATCTTTTAAATAAAACACCAACTTACGAATCAGAATAGCCGTTGATATGAAGAATCCTCATTTGCTTTATAATTGTCGTTTTTCCAGATTCCGCGGTACCTAATAGTAGGATTTTAACTGCCGTTTCAAAATCTTTATGTATTTCTCGAAGCTGTTTATCGATTTCTCGAGAACGCACTGACTCTTCCGTTTTTTGGCCAAGACAACTTAGCATCTAAAATCATATGCGTAACTTTATTTCAAAATGAACTATTTGGAAATTTATAAAAACGAAAATTCTTGATATTTTTCCGAAACCGTATATCCAAGAATGCGAGGTCCCTTCTTATTACAAATTAGACGCCTTCTATATTCAAGGGAACACTCATTAATTAGTTCAACATATTTTTAAATAATACGATCCATAACCTTCTTCATATGCAAAATGATAGAGAACATCATGCAAAAGGTAAATTTAATTGACGCGACTTGTACCTGTCCATTATGGCATTTGAAAAAGTACCGAATTAAATTATAATAAAAATTCTTGAAGTCTAAAACTGATTTTAAATTGAAATACTGTTGATATATTGTTTGGGTGTGTTTCAAGATCCATTGAGAGAATCGCGCTTGCCGAATTCGAATACAGTTTAGATTAATTTCCATTTATTTATATTTTTATTTTACTTTAACACTAAACATCCCACTATTGGTTTAATTATTAGCCGTACTTATTTTTTATTTTAAACGAAGGTTATATGACTACTCTTATTTTTTATTTTTCTTCCTTTCAAAATTTCTCATATATGATTTATTTCTGAGTAATAATTTAACATCTTATTTCTTTTTATGAAATGTACCATAAATCAGAGAAGAAATAATTCAGGTAGAATACAAGGAGATTTCACAGGTCTAGGACTTTCTGTTGTTTCTGTTAAGCTAGGTAATTTTAATTTTAAGCAATTTTCAGTAATTTTGCTGTACGGATCTACAAGTGTGTAAAAAATGCAGCATACAACAGAATATGTAGCATTAATAGGCACACGGAAGAAAACTTATTAATCCTCCCGAACCTCGGCGAAGGCGACAAATATACATATTCCAATTTCAGCTAAGATTCCGAAGAAAAAAAAATTTTTTTAACAATTTAAAGTGCATAGGATATTAAGGTGAATATTTTAATATTCCATTTTTGACAATTTAAAAAATTAAATAAAAATTTTCCTAGCATAGTAAATGTTTTGTCTTAGGAAAATATATCAGTCGTGTTTATCAAAATATTAGAAAATCCCGAAACACATACTCTTCCCTAGTTTGGTCGTATTCACTATAAAAAAATAGTAATTAGTGATTAAATAGAATTAACGTTTTGAGTAGCACCCAAAATTCGTGGACTTTTCTGAAAAGGGAGGTTTCCTTTTCAAAATATAATTTAAAATAATAAAAAAGTAATTTAAGATTCAAAAGTATACTCTATATTATATGTACTATCGAAAATCTCAATTAAATACTGAATTACTTAATCAATAGTGTTAAGCACAAGCTTTTATTAAATCACTTATTATTTATTTGTACTGTGATTAAAATTTTATTTAAAAATAATCTAGAATGCATACTTCCCCGCGCTTACAAATAAGATCTACGTAGTAAACGTACCATTTGGTTTTTTTTTTTTTAAATTCCAAACACCAAATAAAACAATTTTAAAGATTTAAATATTTTTAAAAAGTTACCGACACATGCAGGTCTTATAACCTTTAAAATGTTTTTTGATTCCAAGGCAACCTTATGTTTACCTGATAAGAAGTCAATATCTTCGTTTAATTACTACACAATCCCATGTTTCTTCACTAACTCTAGCACATGTAGTAATTTGTAGATACATGTTTCCAGATACCGGAACGGAAAATTGCACTTGAGAAATAAGAAAAATACCTAATCATACCTGCATCAGTGCGTGCATATTTTTCAAAAAATATCTTATTGAGCACATCTTTGCCTATTATATAAATGCATAGATGTATATTAAAACTATTCACGTTATTGGTGCAGGTCGTCTTTCACTAATTTACACGTAGCTCCTCCACAAAATGCTATAAAGTCTCACTTTGGCTTGAAGTTATGGAAAATATTTTCTTGTGAGCTTCTAGAAAACGGAAGATAAGATTAAGACTAGAAATATTCCTTTAGCCTCTAGCCGCAATGCACTCCAATTCTTAACGGACAAGCTCACCTCTGATGGATGTAAGTTCACGTAGGACAATAATAAAAGTTGTTAATTGGAGGGTTAAAATCACGTTCGCGTGTTCTCGACTGTACACTAAACTAACCGTCTCCAAGAGAAGAAATTTTTAGGCAATTACTAGTCGACGATATTGAGACCCTTTATGTGTTTAAATGCGTCTGATAAGATAGTAGTACATCGGGCAATCTAAATAAAGTATTGACAGGTTGATTCTTAAAGATTTCTTAAGATTTACGTTTTTCTGTTCGCTATTCGCTCATGAAATAAAACTAAGCAGTGTTAATAGGCAAAATTGGTCTATAATTTTGAGCAATTTGATTTTATGTGTTACAGTTTTTCGATATTTGAAGAATGTTCTTCACTGAATTTCGGACAATTACTAAAATAGCGGTCGACTCTTCCTTCTATCCCCTGATTTTTAAATTACTATATATATAATTGCTATGTACTTGCAAATAGATAATAATTAATATTTAAAAGATGTAGATTGTGGACGTATTTAATACATTCAAGAATTAAACCTATTTTTCTTAAAATGATATTTTTAGATTACATCCTTATAAGTAATTCAAATCTTATTTGTAGTTAACATAAAATTCAAACATATTCAAATTAGATGAATTGCTTTATTTGAACTAATGATGTACTTTCATCCACATATCTTCTACACTAGCTATTTCTTATTTAAAAAATAAATTCTTCAAACAAAATAAATTATATTTAAAAATGTGTTTAAATACATTACACAAAAAATGTGTTTAAACGAGTAATATTACTGTTTAAAATACATGCAAAAGAATATTTCTTGAAAAATATGTTATTGAATTTTACAAGAATTTAAAATTTATTCCACGAATTTATTTAACATATATTGTTTTGTATATCTAAAAAAAATAAGGTTTTCAACTTTTCAGTATGAGCTATTTTGAAATAGGGCACATTAATTATATACATATTTCTTTTATTTTCCTTTTACTATCTTTTAGATAACTCGTTCAAGAAAGTTCACATAAAGTGTTATGATTTTGTTCTGGTATAAACTCCAAATGTAGACTAGGAATTTCTAATGGCAATATTTCAATTAATACGACATTAGGACATTAAAAAATGTCGTTCAAAGGCGGATCGGATTTTTAATTGCTTTCAGCAAACCTTGTTGGCGAGAAATTCAGTGTTAAATCTACAAAGTATTTCTAATTATCTTTAGGTAAAACAAACAATGTGATTCGTATATTCCTGAAAATTATATACTATTGTAAAGTTACTAGAAGTTAATAAAAAGGCTGCCTTTCATAACCTCAAGCTTGTGCTCAGAAACCTATTTCTTTCTTGCGATTGTGGGTCGTCAGGACTTCATAAGAGTCCAATTTTTTAGTTTCTCCAATTTTCACGGACGCGATTTTTTCCTGTATTAAGTACCTTTTTGCTGTATTTATTCACTTAATGTCAATAGTTTTTTTCATATCTGTTTGCTTTTGACTATAGAATAAAATACCAAAGAAATCTACTGTTCATGCAAGGTCTATAACGCATCGAGGGGAAAAACACGTCATACATATTTTCATTTTACAATTTAGTTACACTGTCATGCAATCGATAATGAAGAATGGGGGATTAGAATGATTGATTACATCAAAACTGAATAAATCTTCACACCAGTACTTCCAATCAGTTTAAATTAAGATTTTGAGAAAATGTTGCTTCCATAACCAACACACAGAAAAGGAGTATGAAATGTCCCTATTAAGGAAATATTAGGCTTTAATTACATAAAATATTATATATTTCAAAAATTTAGTTCTAGATACAGAAAAAACTATACACTAGAAATGCCGCTTTACTTCAGTATCGACCACTTAAGTTGCTCACGAGCGGATTGCAGCACCTAAATTGAAAAATAAAATGTTGGTGTGAGTTATTTTGGACAGTTAATTAATTTTACATGCTTAGAAAAATACTGACAATTAAAGAAATTCTATATTTCTAGAAATACTGCTATAAACTGAGATTGATACTTTTTTTGTCGTGTACCACTAGTAGCAATGCTACCAAAAAAGTTCATGGATCGCACTGGTTACCTGTGCTACGGTTTGCTCGCCAATGGGAATGTCATCGTTTCGAAGATCCACCCGCTTTACTACAGAAGAGGGGTCTGCATCCAAAATTACTCTAGGCGAAATTAATAGCAAATAAACAATTCATTTCCCGTTCTGTTCATCTCTTTAATTTACCCTCCGTCACAGATCTCATCAAAAGCAAGCATAATGATCTCCAAGTTGTCCATGACGGTTTTCTTCTCGACATTCTTCTTTAGAATCATGCTGATTGAATCATACAGGCAATTTAGCACCGACAGCAAAATTAACTCGTTCTCATAGGTACTGCCCATCACATAAAAAAAGAGGTCCACATTACTTTTGTACACACAGGTCAACCCGTCGAGCATTATAATTTCTGTGTTTGACCGGTGAGTTTTATTAAAAAGATTCTTTTCAAATGCTTTTTGCTCCTTCACGGTGGGCAGTATATTCTTATCGTAATACTTCGCCAGGATACGGTTTCCATCATTATCCATTATACACATCCCCTTAACAATGTTAAGTGTCGGTTCCTTGAATGAAAATATGTTAGCTTTTATCTGTTTGTCGGTAAAAATACAAAACAAAACTCACTACCATGTTCCCGTCCATTGTGACAGCACAATTGCACTTGACGTGTAACTTTTTGACAACTTTTAAATGTTAATCATATACATCTAGTACAACTTTAACATTAAATCTGGAATATCTTTACATAAGCGACCGTTAAAAGTCATACAAAAGTTTCCTGGAACAAGAAAATTTCCTCGGACTGAGCAAAAAGAAGTTTCAATATAAATTCTGCAATTTCCACACAAGCTGTTTTCAAATGCACCAAATCCTGTTTTTACACAAATTTGAAACATGAATTATTTTTCTTTATTAGACGATTTGTTTGATTTGATTTAACATAATTTAACGCAATCACACAAATTATAGCAAGAATTTCTTCATGAATTCAAATAATAAGATGCTAACATTTTTATGGTTTATTGTTTTATTTTCCTGATTTCTTATGCGAGGAACCAATCCTTATTCTTCTATATATACAATATAATTTTTAACACTATGTTGAGTGTGTACTAAGAATGCGGCTAGAAAATAAGATAAAAATTCGTAATATTGAAATACCTTTTGATTTATAATTGTATATAACGTAAGTTTTATTTGGACAATATTTTTAGTACTAAGAAAAACAACGGCATTGTCTTTTATAAATTACTTGGAGAAAAGAGATGGTAGCGTTACAAGTACCGATTCATAGTCTGCTTAAAATGTTCTAAGGAATTTTACAGCCACATGAATAAAATGAAAGTTCAATTTGGAAAACTCAAGCATATTAGCATTAAAACACAGCTCCATATGACCGATTTTACGGCAATTCGGTCGAGGAGACTTTCGAAGCTTTTGATGAATAAGGTTTTTTCGATTGATATTGAAAACTTGATAATTCTTTTTAAGTTTGTAACTGAACTCATTAAAGGTCTTCCTTTTAATAAATAATATTAGCCAAATAAGCCATACGGTAAAAAATTCTGAGCTATAATTTAAATCTTTCACTCAAGAGAACTTACTTTTTCTAAAAAAGAACACTTACTTTCCAAAGTCTTTGGACTACTTACTCTGAATAAATACCAGAACATTTTCAGCAAAGAAGCAATAAATTTGTAAAATAAAGCCATTGGTCGATGCTAGCTGTTTTTATTAATAAATACTGAAATTCTTATGAAACTAGTCAACATAAAAAATAAAAATAATTAAAATTGTGTTTTGTATAACCTAAATGGCAACCAGTTAAAAAAAAAAATAAAATTATATATTCTAATCCTAAATTGTGGTATTTAATCATTAAATATCATATACTCAGTTCCAAAATTATTAAAAAATAAAAACAGCGTTGACTTATATCTCGCTTCATTTTTGAAAATAAAGCAATTTAATAATCCCCCGAGCATATTTCGGAAATGCATAATAATGTATGCCGCAAACTTGACAAAACAATACAAATTTTCAAGATCTCCTTAAAAGCCTAAGTTTTTGGTTCATTTCTTTATTAGGATTAGGATTAGGATCCTTGTTCTAGCTTGGCGGATGCCATTTTCTATATTTATTGTTTTAGATTATATAAACCTTTTGTTTTTAATACTGTAAATTTTAATATCACTGTAACTAGCACTGTATACTAGTGCTGAAACTAATTCTAATTTTGTAAAACAATTTAGACACGTTCCTTTCGTGTGACATCTAAACGTTGTTACAAGTAATTTTTAATCATGATTGCGATCAACTCGTATACAACGTGGAGCACGAAAATTAGACCTCATTTTGTAATGCAAAAGAAGATGCGCAAGAAGGGTGCGGGGCGCCAATACTGGGCACAGTTCGTGCATCTAAACTTTCACAGCTTTTTTCAGCAACGTCCTCAACAACGAGTTTTCTGTGCTTCTGAATTGAATCAAGAAGAACTTGTTTTGTATTGTACACCATTCCGGCAAACATATTAACATCCTGTTCCTTTTCGGTTTTAACACGGTGGAGTTTCTCCTCAAGAAACGCAATCTTCTCATTTGCTAATGCCAGACTAAAATAGATAAAACATAGTTAGCAAACGTTTTGATGCAACAAAATTTAACTTTCTGAAAAATATCAATATTTATAGCTACTTAATAATTGCAGTACCTGTCTGTTAATTCTTCGATTTTTAGTTTACTGGTTTGAGACTCATGTTCACTCCTCTGGCTTATCGCAACGCAAGCATTTGAATTGTCTATACACAAAGTGGATAATCGAATAGGAAGATTATTCGCATAATCAGCAATTCGTTGAGTCCTCCTTCTTTTATCCTGTTGCATATCTTGCTCCTTTTGCATATCCCCTATTAAATGAGATTTTAAAATACTGGGAAAATAAAAAAAAGTCATCCCTCAACTTATCTTTGCCTCTAATCTTGCTATTTTCAACTTATGTCTTGAAGACTGTTCAGTGATGTTTTGAACTTTCTCCCGTTCTACTTCGAGACGAGCTTTTAAAGAATTGTTATGATCAATTAATCCTTTCTTTTCGGTCTCCAAGGCTTCGAATAAAGCAAGGAACTCCTCCTAATAATCATTTAATTATATGTTATTAATTTTTTTTAATTTTTTATAATATGTGAAATACCTTCTTAAGGCCCCGACAAGAAAAAAGAAATTCACCACACATCCCCCGCATTTCGTTTTCCTGGCTTTTTATAATGCCATATAGCTCCTGATTCTTAGCATCCCTTTCTTCCAAGCATAGGTTAAGATTAGCCATCTCCGCTTTCGTTCTGCTATGTTCCAGTTTTTCATTTTTTATTTCTTCCGAAAGTTTTTCAATTTCTGTATTCAGCTTTTTGATCTTATGCTCGTATTGGAATTTTTGAATACTCATATTTTCCCTTACTACTGCCATTGAGTTATCGTTCTCCCCAGTTTTTTCCATTAAACTTAATGTCTTAAGTTTGTAATTCATAGCATCGTCAGAGAGATTTTTATTTCGTATTTTAAGGGCATTAATTTTATTCTTTTGATCCTCGATAGTCGATTGGAGCTGTTCGATTTTTCTCGTAAGCTCTTCAAAATCTGCCTTTTTTCTCGCATCTATTTCACGTACTTGCTGCTTAAATACTTCCTCTGATCCCTTTCCGTCTACCCTTTCTTTCAATTCAGATATTTTATTTTGTAATGCAATTATCTGCTGAGCTCTTCCGCGCCAAGTCGGAGTCGATTGTGCCAAAATGTTTATATTGAAATGTTCTCCGATTTCTTGTTGAATACATTTCTGTGCTAATTTCAGATTATTTCTGAGCTCAGTATTTTGGTTACGTAATTCAGAAATTTTTTGTTTTGATAACTGCAACTGCTCTTGCAGCATCTCCATATTGCCCGAAATCTACCGAGAATTAAACGTTAGAATGCTATCAGCACTATTAGTCATACAGCTCATGTAATTACGTATATTTTTTTTTTTATTTAACTACTCGTAAATACTACTAACTACTAAAATACTACTAGATTTGAATCTTGAAAAGTTGTTCATAAAAGCACGAAGCGCAATGCTGTCGACTCTTCATTTGATTTCCTGAAAGATTAAGACCTGAAAGTAGTATTACGACTAATAGGGAATTCTTATATCTCAAATATCTTAGAAAATTTATATTAACTATAGCTAGTGACTTGAGTAAGTTTATTATTCTCTGAAAGATCATACAACAAAGCAAAAAAAATACATTTTTCCCAGCTTTGGCCATTAGGATTATTGTATTATTAGTCAATCCAGGGAATGACTAATCTAGCCGCTAAGAACACTATGTGAAAATTATTTACTCGTGTAATTGCAATGAGCATAGTAAAACACGCTATGTTAAAGTTAATTGAACGACAAGAAAAATTCCAATACAGTGAACCCCGGTAATCCGACAACCGTTTTGTAAGGCAGTGTTGGATTATCGAATTTTCTGGACTATATAGTACAGCCGCTTATCTCCTATTGTCCAAAATTGTTTGTAGCGAGGTATCATGTAATCCGACAAATATATTGAGATAAAAATCGACTACGACAAACCAAAAGGAAGTCACGCTGTAAGGCTTCTGTTCTTCCCATTTTATGTATGAAGCCATAATAAATCGAAACAAGAATTTAAAAGCTTCATATTCTGCATAACCGTCCTATTCGAATATTTTCTAGTACTCGACGCCCTTATATTGTAATCAACACAAAAAAATACCTTCCTCGTAGGCTCTTTTGATTCTTTCTTTTCCGGTTCCTTATTTTTTCCTATGTGCGATTCTAATTTGACAAGTTTTGAATGCTCAGCTTCGTATTTTGATTTATAAAGCTCAAATTCTGCTGTTAGATGGCGAATTCTCCGGCTCAACTTGCTAATCTCTGAACTAGCAATTGTCGAGCCCTTCCCAACATCATCTAATTGAGCAGCGTTTATGATATCATTCAATGCATTTACGCTTTTTCTTAAATCTTGTATTTCATTCTCCTTTGCTGCTAAGGCATTTTCAAGTTGAAAATTTTTGGACTCGGCTTCCTGTTAAGAGATTACCAAATATGATTTTGATAAAATTTTGTCGTTTTTTTAAAAATTTCATTAATTTACAACTTACTTTTAACTGACTTTTTAGAACTTTCCGTGGAATTAGTCGTTTCTTGAGACAAGGTCTACCATCGTTTTCTGCAATAGTAGAAATATTGCAACTTCCATCAGATGTAAATAAATTGTTCTCCATTTCTCTTCAATATGCCGTGAAATTTACAAAGTAGAGTCCTAATCAAAAATGAGTGTAAATGACGAGCTTGCTTAGAAATTAGCCTCACATAATTCAGAGTACACAATTTAAGAAAAAAAATTGAATAAGACACAAGAGTAAATTTAAATAAAATTTATTTTTGAGCCCTTCTTTAGTCACAATAACTTTGATAATTACAAGTATAAAGTAAATATGAATTCAATTGCATTAGTAAATAATTTTTTCTTCTTTTTCTTGCTACAATGAAGGCACAAATGTAATCGCATATATTGCATTTAAGTATAAGGCAAAGATTTATATAATAAATTAAAAAATAATCATATGCTTAACGCTATTGCCATTATAAAGCTGCTCGATAGAGTGATGAAGGAAAAATGATGTCAAAAAGTGTTTGAAGACAAGAAAAACTCATGAAAGAAAACGGAAAAAGACTAAACAAGGGGAATATACATATACATAGTAGCGACGTCATCTAAAATATTTATTAAACAATTAACAACAAATTTATAGCTAAGGCTACGCGCTCGTATTCAATACAGTATTGTTGGGATAATATTTTTGAAATATTGACGAATAACAATAACTAAAGGAATAGATTGCTTCTTGTAACAATAAATTACTTTATTCTCTCCGCTATTAACGTTTAAAATCTGGGCCTTATCATAAAAATCTTTACCACAACGACAATGGCGCATTCGAAAATAAAATGGTCGACTGTAACTATATTACTGCTGGTTCAACGTAGTTCGCGGGCAACATGCCCGTCTTTCCTGTTCGTTCGACCTTGCCGGTCATCCAGCCAGAATCAATGGATTCAACTTCGAAGATAACATCACCCTCGGAGAAGCTTACTTCGTCGGTGTCTTGAGCCTCGTAGTCGTACAGAGCTCGGTACACTCGCTGGAAATAAGAATGCGTATTACAGTACATGCATGGAAAAACAGAAGTTAACAATACGTTGAAAAGTATTGAAAGGGAACGATAAAATAAGGGGGTATTCTCATGAAAGGGATCAGACAAATCGATTTTTTTCCACTTTACTTTTCTATAATGCTTGCAAAACAAGCTCCAACAAGAATTATTTCCATATTTTAAAAACTCGAAAAGTTATGGAGGTTTATATTCAAGCGCCCAACGTCGTGGCTATCGCAATTAAAATTTGAAACGCGTATTTTAAAAATTCCAAATGATTGCACAAAAGCTAATTAACCAAATTAAATGGAGCAAGTTTTATTTTTTCGTGACTAATAAAGACTGAACAGTAATGTAGAGCATAATGGTCAAAATCAGTTATTTAACAATATCATTAGAATTGTTTTGAAAAACATGTTTTTTTTATATTTAAATCTTCGATGTAGCCTGTATTACTATAGAAAATTATAACTTTTCCCGAAACGAAGCTTTGTGAAGACATAGTTTAGAGCCGGTACCTTCGAATAAAATAATCTTGGAAAAACTGATCTTTTTGCCGGCAAAGCATTAATTTTATTGGTCTTATCATTTGACTTAAGCAGGAGAAATTTCATATCATAAAATTTTGTTATGAATTTTTTTGTTTATCTCAAATGATATAAAAGTCGATTGAGTCTATATCACAATTTTGAAAAAATAATAACGTTCTTGATAACCATAAATATTCATTATCAGAGCATTTTGAAAACTATTGTTATTAATAAGATGCTTTTACAATTCGTATTTGTAGGAAGAAGTAAAAACAAGAGGTAAATAATCATATTAGAATATTATTTACCATATTGGGTTTCTGTTGTTGATTCTGCTGCTGCTGTTGATGCGGGTGGTGATGCTGGTGTGCCTGTCTCATTTGATTTTGTTGATTGTAGTATTGATTCTGGGCATTATTATGGTCACCCAACGATCCATAAACACCATTCGCTGGATCAATATCCGCTATCGACCCCACTCGCTTTGGGTAAGCACTATTGTGCACTGAAATGATAGAAAACTTACTAAATTCTCTGCCGAAACTTATTCATTACTGAATATTTTATAGACAGTAAGACTTTTTTCAAATATGGTGAAATATTAATGACAAAATCTGAATGTGAAATGTACAGATTGCAAAACAAAATTAAACAACGGAACGTTGTACAATTAAAAAAGCCACACGGCACGTTTTCGGACATCATTTGGCAAAACAAATTGAGTAGCGTTGTTTCACTTACCAGACCCACGATCTGAGCTATAAATCAGAGTAGCGCTTTGTCGGGGGGTGCTAGGTATATTCCTAGGGCCGTCTGTTAGGGGATCATAGTCAGCGATTTTTCCTATTCCACTACTACCACCCATCACCCCAACACCGCTTAGTACACTACCGTTACAGCCTCCGTTCCCGATCGATCCAGAATTCGTTCCGGGACCGGCGTTCGAGTAGCTCAGCTGTGCATAGTGAGCGTTATATCCCGGATTGGGTGCAATCCCGTGCGGCTGGCCGTGCGAATAGTAGTTTTGCTGTGGGGTGCTGTTACTGTTGTAGCTACCAGTATTGTTGTTGTAAGCGTTTTGTGATGATTGCACATTCGACGTAGGTCGCGCATAGTTGTCGTACTGGTCATAGTACTTGGTAACGTCTTGAGAGTGATGTCCTCCGGAGGGGTGGTGGGCGTTTTGCACTATCGAACTTCTTAGGTGCAAGTAGTTATTACCTGCCGCCGGTTGCTGATAACCTTGGGAAGCATAACCACCCTGCGAACCATGGTGCTGTTGATTTTGTTGTTGTTGTTGGTAGGTTTGTGATGTTTGTTTAGGTTGGGGCTGCTTTTGCATTGTCGGCGATTGCTGAGATTGCAGGTGCACTTGATTGCTGTTCGACTGATGAACAGCATTCGGATAATTTTGTGAATTATTTTGTGCGATTGCTTGTGACTGCTGCTGCATTGTGTTTGGGGTTATTGGTGTATGTTGCTGTTGTTGCTGTTTATTTGTTTGTGCTGCTACAACAGGGGGTGTCGATTGTTGCTGAAGAGGTTGTGTTTGGTACTGTGATAGCTGCTCTGCAGCTAATGTTTCCGAGAAATATTCAGACTCGTTGTCTACATAAAAATTGAATTAAAGCAAACAAAAACATTTAAAATACTATTAAATAAAACACATATAACAAGCTTCTTGTCAAGCGCTTATGAATGACGAGGAACTCTTTTTGTGAGTGAAGTGAAACTGTTAGCTGCTGGTATGAACCACATAAGAGCTATACGCAAATTTTATAGCATAAGCTCTAAAAATTTGTGTATACCTCTCAATAGGATGATTCATTATAGGCAGGCTGATTTTTACTTACCTCTACTTTCGGAGATTTCAGCGGCACCCCTCTGCCGCTCCATAGCTGCCTTTTTTTCTAAATCTCCATGATAAGCTACATTAGATATAATTTTTGTGTTCTGTTTTATTCGTAATGTTTCTGGGTCATCCGCAACCTAAAGTAAAATTAATCAAAAATAAAATAAATTATACATAAAAAATCAAGCATAGGTAAAATTTAAAACAATAAAAATAATAATTGTAGACAGAAATCGTTTCAATTTGGGAATATAAAATTGGTAAAATTAAAACTTGCCGAAATTATTCATGTATATAAATAAATTAAATTAATTAAAACCAAATTGGATTATGTTGTTTATTCAAAGCTCTTGTGTAATTACTCGTCATCCTTAACATCAAAATAGAAAACGATGCTGTTGTGCAAAAAGCCGCGGATTGAAGTTTAAGTTGCAAATACATTCCGAACACGTAAGTGATGAACAGACTCATGCAATTTCATTCGATAAAACACCAAAATTACTTTATATTAAAAAATTTGTAACTCACTTGTGTAACTTTGCCTTTTTGCTTTTCAAAATCTGCATGGTATTTAACATTTGACTGAATTTTCGTATTTTCCGCTATCCGTTTCAATTCAGGAGTATCAGCAATGGCTGTGGCTTTTGCTTTTGGTATATGCCTGAAAAAAAGTAATTTTTCTATCAGAAAATAGGGTGTATATTGTTAACATGTAAATACTTATTGCTAAGCGTAACCTCGTAATTAAAACTTGTGAACAAATAATATTAATATAATAAAAATAATACGCAGCTACCTACACAACGTTGTCTGTTACATTAAAAATTGTAACAATTGTTCGTTTCGGAATAAAATAAATATTACTAAATATATTTCGATTACATTTCCATCATTGTATGGCTTATGGTGTATCATCTTGATGCATTGTAGTAATGGCCGCAAGCATGTACATATATAAATCTGTGACAATAAGGTATTTGCAAAGTGGACATTTTACACTTAGTAAATTTTGCTCCATAAGTTCCAAATAATATAAGAGAAGTGGGTACAGAGAATAGTTCATTGTACGACTTGCTGCAAAGAAACTGGTTTAGAAGTTCAGGAATTTTATCAGCGACAAAGGAAGTCAATAAGCAGACAAATCACTTGTTCTGAAATATAGCTAAAAATACATCTTCCCAAAATCTCGCGAATAGGCTAGAAACTAGGCTAGAAATTATTGTCTACCTTTTTGTTCTCTTACTAATAAAAAATTATTGTGCGAATTTTTACGGAATATTCACTGTAAGATAACCCATAGTTCAAACTTTTTGTGATTGCCTGTATGAATATGAATGCACCCTTACAAAATTTTATATTAGAAAAGCAATTAAAACATAGTATAATAGTAAAGATATTTTTTTCACTCCTTTTATAAACAACACTGCTTATATGTCTTCTTCCCTGTTTGTAGTTTTTTTTTTTACTTAACTTTTTCTGGAAACAGCATTATTTTTATAAAGAAAAGTTTGTAATGTAACATTAATTTGGTCGTTTAAAATATAAACAAATTTATATTCTACATTTAATTTTGAACAGCTCGTTAACCCAAACCTGTGTTAATTAAAATGGCTATAATTGTATACAAAAATGGGGCGAAGAAAATAGATAAAATCAAATGGCATTTATTAATGTAAAACTTTTAAATTAGACGTGAACCTCACGCTATGGAAATTCCACAAACTAGTTTTCTTTCATGTCGACACAAACAAAGCAAAAAAAGAAATTTTTATTAGAAATCTTTTAAAACATGATAAAACAATTACCAACTCAAATCGATACTCTGAACAAAAGTTTCTCGTCACAAGACTGACCTGAGAAGAAAACTTTAGAATACTTGGAGAGTGCATAAAAGAGCGGACTGAAGTATTATTGCAATGCGTTTAATTATTCAAATATTCTGGCATTTATATAAATTCTTATATAAGAACGTTCTTTAAAGACTTGATGCTTTCATTTTGGAATTATAGCGAAACAAACAAAACAGCTGGTTGAGAGCGATAATAAACAAATAGACAACAACAAATAAAATGATTGTGATTGTTGTCGGGATTAGAAAAGTCATGTCTTAACGCCACACACCGTGGAAAATAAACCTTTAAAACGTCCTTATCAAAAAAGGTGTGAAAAACAAATAAAATTTTAAATCAAAATGTACAGGGCTCATTTATTTGTATTAACAATTTAGGGGACCTGTTGTGCGTAGAAGTTGCTTATATCTATACTTCTTTATAGTCTTACATAAAATGCGAATTTTAAATATTTAATGTGGTTGGATATTCCAAGTCGGAATATTATCCGAAATACAACAGACATACCTCAGCCAAACTTGTGATAATAACATAAAACTCCTAGATATATATATCTTTAGTTATTTTGTCCCAAATTATACGAATGACACAAATTATTATTGTAGGATATCAAATCTATCAACAGCAATGCGAGACTCTAATTTAAGGGTTTCACGTTATTACAACTAAAACCACTACCTTCTCTCACATCCTTCATTTATTTTAAGTCAATCCTACACTTAGAATTTTAAGCTTAGTTAATATTCAAAGTTTTTAAAGAAAGACACAATCGTGTAAGTAAAACTTTCTTGGGTTTACCAGAAAATACAATTGGTAATTTTGGATGAGATTTTGACTCTAAACTCAAGTTGAGAAAATGAATTTTTAAAAATCATTCAGCCCTAGGATGTTCGTAATAGTTTTCCTGTAAACTTTAAGTAAGGCATTTTATTCTCTGATTTTTTTAAAATTTTAGGCCCAGTAGTTTTGAAAATAAGGGGGAAAACTCTATTTTCGCATATTTTTCATAATCTTTCTTTTAAATATGCTATTTACTTCATAATTGTAAATAAAAAAACACTTTTGTATTCCTCATAACAAGCCCTTTTAAATGACACCCCCCATGATATATAGAGAAATGTTCGAGTACTTAATTTACCTCCTCCTCAATTCTTATATGAATATTTTAGTGTTAATTAGTGCAAAATATAATTAGTGCAATATATGTCAATAGCGTACCTATACAATATTTACTTATTTTAGAGCCCTCTAACTGTTACCACTGATTGACTTGAATAAATGCCTTAATTTAATAATTTTTGAATTTTGCAAAATTTTGTTGTCTTAAGTAAACTAATAAAAATTTAGCCAGTTACAAATCGAGTATAGAATTTCATAGAAAGTTCTCTGAAAGCAATAATTTTTACTAATCTTTAAACCATTTTCGGAAGATTTTTCTTGCCCAGTGAAAATAAATAACTATGTTATTGACAGTATGTGGCTAAATATAGAACTTTGAAGAAAAACCTGTTTTCTCCACATGACTTAATCCGTAATACGCTGAAATTTCTTATATTTTATGAGTCATTACTTTAAGAACGATTAGTGTAAATTTCTTGTAATTAAAAAAAAAGTGCAATTTTTCCTATACGCAATATGCTTCCAATTGCAAATTATGAAACTTTTTTAACTTATCACTCAAAGATAACTCCTTGCATAACTTTGGTTTAAATTTAAAATTATCTTTCATCTTAATCAGATAAAAACCGCTGAAGCCAACACATTTGCATATTTGCTTTTTTGCTTATTGGACCGAATTTAGACTCGTCGGGATCTATCCAGCGCGCAATACCAGTGCAGATCGGATGCTCTCTGTTCGCCAGAAAGCAGAGCTCAAAATGCAAGATCAGCGATCGCGCCACCGTCAAATTGAAATATTTGCTCTCGAAGGTATTCGTCTGATGACCCCATACATGAAAAAAGCGGAGCAATGATACGATTATATCACATCTTCTCTATTAGACACTTCCGATAATTGTTAGGCTGCAGTCGTCATGTCACGGCTGGAGCAATTTAAATCAATTTGTTTTCCTTCTCGACGACCATTTCCCAATAAGGGTTTCTGTGCTACAGCTACAACTTAGCGCGACTATGACGAATACTTTCAATTTCTCTCCTCCTGAAGAACATTTATTAAATATTCGAATCATGCTTACTGACGACGACGACGAAAACGCCCGCCTCCTTACGGGGCTGGGGCCGGGGATCGACGCAATCCGAGCTGTCTCAGCGCGAGAAAATGTCAACCTTTCGGGCCTTCTCATTCATGATATCATGCAAGTGAAATTTCTGCGGCAAGTACTTACGATCTTGCGGCCGAGCAAAATAAACCAAGAAAACCGACTTAGCGACTTAGACTGATGCCAGAAAAGAGGTGAACTTTCAATTCGGATCGCATTTCGCGTCTTTTCATAAAACATAGAGCATAAAAGGAGTTCGTATTGTTATCTAACAATGACACATATCTCCAGTTACAAAATATGTTTTTCAAGAAATTCTTCTATTTTACTGTACTTAATCGTTTTGTTTATAATTCGGGACAAGGATTACGTAAATCTCGGCTATCTTTGCATGCAAATTCGCATAGAGAGTGCTCGAGATGGCGCGGCCTAGGTTCGCTTTTAAAACTTTTAAGATCTTTTGTGTGAAAGTCAAACACCTCCCAGCGTTGTTACTTTTCCCTTTAATACGCGATTAATCCATCGATAATTGTTAACCGAGCACTGACTCGTTTAGTAATTTTGACCACATTTTTATGAATTCTACAATCCAGAAATAAAATTACATTTTTTAGTGCACGAATTTGCGAAATAAATTTAATTTTTGCTATAGCTTAAGAAGACACAATTTTTTATACCAGTAATAAAAAAATGAATGTTTAATATAAACTTATAGAATGTTAAAATTCAAATATAAACATTAATAATTAAAATAATAAAATTATTTTATACTTGGTAAAGCCAACGTTTTGAAGCAGATTTTTGTTTTTTTTTTTTTTTGTTATAAAAAAAATTTTTTTAATTCTAGTGTTTACTAAATACTAATAGAAAGTGTCATTGTTAAAAGGGTGAGTATACAGCAGATGCTGCTCATGATAAGAACACATGAAGAAAGATAGATAAGGAAATTAAACCAATCGATTGATGAAAAATGCTCCTGTTTTTTATTCCCAAAATTTATCATAGTTGTGTAAAAAGGAAAACTTCACAAATGTCCGTCCAGTAGTTTCATAGAAAATCCAAAAAAACCTAGAGGTAGATAACAAGCAAATAGACAAACAAAGTCAAAATTCCAGTATTGTATTTGCAATCTACTTGAGATTTGCTCCATTTCACCGAAAACCGCAAAAATATAGAAAGATGTAAGTAATGCACCTGAAAGCATGAGAACATTTTAAAAATAATTGTATAATAAACTATTAGCTCGATTTCCACAAATTTGTATCAAATCGTCTGTGAAGCATATTGTTCAAACAAGAAAAGGAATACCGAAATCAGTGAATTTACCAAAAAGGTTATACGTGATAATACAAAAAATATATCATAAATAATATAAATATATAATATACAGAAGATTTACACAATATGATACGTGTAATTGAAATTTTAATCGCTTTATTATCGACAAGGTCCAATAAAAAAAATTCATAACAATTTTTGTAATGGTATTTATTCTGAGAATGTATATATTCAGCTGAATGAAAACATTATGAAACAAAAATTATATTTGCACCTTTAAATGGATCCCATTTTTTTAAAAAACGAGCAAAATTTCACTATCGCAAATCATTGTACTTTAAAAACAATTTCAAGTTTCTGAGGGCACATTTTTTTAGGGAGTGCTCAAAACTGTATACCTATTAGTTTTATTTAATAAGAAAAAATATTTTTTCTTGTTTTTCGTTGATCGTCACTAGTTTTAATTCCTCATTCATTTGCTAAATTTTGCTGTAAAGTTCACCTAATGAAAGAAAAATTGCTAGGTAATTGTGATAATAAAAGTTCGTTTTTATAAAGCTAAGTCTAGCAACGAGTTAATGATGTAGAACTGCGTAAATTTCTTGATGCATCACCACAAAACCAAAATTCAAGGAGAAATTTATGAAGGAAATAATTACACTCTTTTAAGAGAGATAAAGTGGATATTTTTAACCCATTGACAATGGCCTTTTGTTAAAGAACTACTGCAGAAGAGGGCTATCACCGACAATGAAGGCAATCTCATTATCGATTAATTGAATTTGTTTTAAGTACATAAAGAACAGAAAATAGTATGTTATTAATTGTTTAACTTTGCCGTATAATCTATAAAACTCTTCAAGAAATCGTTCTAAATTTTCGTTCGATGCTCCTATTTCTGTTTCTGATAAAAACTTTCCAGTTTAAATCTAAAGTGTATTTACACCAACCCGTTTGTTTATAAAACGGATTTTAATATGTCACGTAGGGTCATAACCTGAAATACTTTTTCTCTGTTTTAATATTGAATACTAAACAAACACTGAAATAAAAATATATTAAGCACCGATAATCATACTATCGCCGCAAAACAAAAGATCCGCGCATCTCTGAATGACGTACTCCTTATCAATTAATTATGGAGATTACTGAGTTAACTGCGCCGTTTTAACTTTGGACTGACTCATATTGATTCCCGGCATTAAGTAAATTAGGATAGCAATTGTAGCGCTTAAGAAAGTTCCAAATGCCAGTGATTTATAATCCGCGAACATAAGCCCAAGCTTTCACTTTGTAGCACAAGGCCGTCTTAAAACTGCTTACACTTCTTGTCGCGAATATCTGTGTCCCCAATTCACCTCTCAAAGCACTTACAGATCAATAGTTTTACCTACTATCGTCGAAATAGAGAAGAAGAAAAGGAAAAGTAACATTGTTTCAAGCCGTTGATTTAACCGCTTGGAGTTTTTCACAAAGCTGCTTGACGGAAATTCACCGTCTTTTTTCTATAGATACCATAGGCATCACGGTAATTTTATCAAAAAAATAAAACCAGTCAGCCGATTTACAAAATATGAAAAAATAGTCAAATTACTTACGCTTCACAGTATGGAAGTTTATTAAATCCCTTGTATGTCTTCATGTTGAGCGTCATGCCACACTCGTGGCATTTAAAACATGTTTTATGCCATGTCTGGAAAGAAACAAATGCGAAATTTTATTATCTTCTCGTAATGTTTGCAAGAACTTCTCAATAAACAATAAAAATTAAGCACGAGTTGAGAAATATAAACATTTAATCTGTTCTGATATTATCTATTTAATAATAATAAGCCACAGTTTATTAACCACGTCCATAATAACCTTTCATCAGCTTATTCTTACTTTATATACATATAAAAAATATTTAAATATTTGTAATTGCACAACACACACCCATATCGACGTTAATTTGCTTATTTAGAGAATACATAAACATAATCAGCAATGTTTAGAATTTTTAAGTCTGTTTGTACAAGTTTATTTCAGGAACCACTAAACCGATATTGATGATTCCTTCACGAGCTTATAATGACTGGTGGTAAATGCTATACTTCGTTTCATATCTGTGTATCTAAAGGTTCTAAAACTACAACATGAAAATCTCTTTATAGTTGTCTGTCTGTTAAATATATATTTATGGTTTTTTGCGAAGTTATAGAGGCTATCTATGACTTGAAATTAAACTTGGTTTCATAGTAAACGTTTACGGAAATTATCTACCCAGAGTTTAATAGCGAATAGCTATGCTATGAAAGGAGCCACATGCGGCTGATGTTCATAGTGAAAATGTCTTTCTAACACATGTAAAATAATTATAGAAACTTTAGATACTATTATTTATCTATCAGCTCGAAGTTCGAATAAAAATTATTAAACAAATTTTGATAGAGGCACTTTATGGTTTTATAGCTCCACGCGCTCTATATTTCCATTTCTATTGAAACGAGCAATGATCTAAAGATCGCTACAAATCATTACTCACTTCTATTTACATATTTTGATATCCAAGATGTCTGACGCATTTACGTTCAATTAAATCGCAAAGAACATCAGAAACTTGATTGAATTAAAATTCTGTGTGGCGCGTGTAGTTCTGCTTGTTCATATGTGTAGCCATGCACGGATACATTCAGTCATGACCTTGTTTAGATTTTACTATTTTAAGTGAAATGTTGTTATATCGGCAGCCAAATAAGGGGATCTTTATATGCAACGGACTTGGACTTGTGTTGCTCATGCAAGCTCCGTGAAATCGATCACAATCGATGAGTGATAATAATTGGAATTCTCGTGGCGTGTATGACGCAGTTTACCTGTTTGAACTTTTGACTGCACATTAATATGACTTAAATAATGCTTAAATTAAATTTGCAGAGCAATGAAAAGGATAATTTCAATTGACCTAGTACAAAAATTGTCTCATTATATTTTTTTTCACAATGAAAGTACATTTTTGATGTAATAAAAATTGTAATCACCGACATAAATTAACATTTTATAATCGCATTAATTAAAGAATACCAACACAACACCAGTCACTTCCAAAACGTACTGGATTGTTGTTTTGCAGATTTCTTGACGATACGAAAGAAAAATCAATTAGTTACACCGACCAACAACCTTTTGATCGTTCCCTTGGCTTCCATCGTTTACTCGAAAGGCTTTTAGCGCGCTAAAAACTAATCTAAAATTCATAAAACTAACATATTTCAACAAAAATGTATATGAAAATTTTAATATTACGAAATTATCTTGGACTCCCGTCCCAAGATTGAAACATTTTATTGACAAATTTTGTAATTTTTAGCCGAAATTTACTTGATATATCAACGACCGATCAATTTTTTGTTTAATCTCATTTTATCCACAGGTTTTTAAAACTTGTGGAATATATTTTGGATATTTTTAAGAATAATCGAATGTGCTTTTCAGCCGATTACAATTTTGTTCATCTACTCTTACTATTTTTTAAATAACTATTTTCAGACAATGGCTTGTATAAAGCTCCACGATAGAAAAATCCTGCAAAGGCAATGAAAAATTTACCACATAGATCCATGTGGAAGGAAGGACACCATACAAAAGTGAAAGCTAAAAGTTTAAAAGTTTCATTAGTAGCATTATTTTCAAAGATTTATTAATCTTCTTAATAACCGATTTAAAATAGTATAATATAGTCCAATATTTCAAGATAATATATTATTTGCTATTTCCCATAACCGCAGTTACTATAAAAATAAATGTTTATTGTGTATGTTTGAAACCACCATCAACTGCACTTTTTAAAATCTTACCTTATGGAAGAAGCATAATTTAATTCCCTATGTTCTACACCGGAAGAGTCCAAAATCTTAACAATTTTGGTGAGATTAGAATTTCATTCACAACAGGATTTGACTATATTACTATATTCTTATAAAAATTGTCTCCGAAAAAGCGAATATTATTATTGCTTCCTTTCTAAATATCGCAATGTTAACTTTGAGTTGATGATTATCATCTAGAAAACTGAAAAAAAGTTTTTTCTCGGTTTGATTTCTTCGACAAATCGTGAAATCATGAAATATTATAGTGCTTAGATTTAACGAAAAATAATTTGGTGAAAAATCTTTCATTGGAAATAATATCCATTTAAATAGCCCCAAATATTTTCAAAATCTCAGGAGAAAGTGTTAACATGCGAAATTTTTATAAAAAATCATTTTTAGTAGCATTATTTTTTACGTCATGAAAAGTTCATTTCGAAACATTGTTTTCAGACATTATATAAAAAATGTCTCAGGTAGTTGTCAATTTTCAATTATGTTTCTTCAAAAACTCTGTTTAACTCTATAAATATTAAAATTTTATATGGCCACTGAATTGTAAATATTATAATTTATTTTGAAAACCAATATTTTATTTGGACCTCCAAACTAAATCACCATAGTAATAATAAAAGCTAAAAATTAGTATGTAATATTATTGTTATTATTACTATTATTATATTTTCTCATTTGTAAAGTTAGTCGATTTGGCAAATGAGTGATTCATCTAAGAGTTAACAGCATACACCTGTTTGTAGAGGAAATAACTTCCTTTCTTCAAGGAAAATATTTTTTTATAATTAAAACTTTTATAGGGAATAAAATTTATGAGTTGTATAATTCGAAAAAATATTTTTGAAAATTCAATTTATCGATTTCCTTAAGCATTTTGGAATTTGCATAAGCAAAGGCCTAATAGAGTAGGTTAGAGCCTATGTCTGAAGAGAATTTGTCTACAATTCCATGTTGATGCTTTTTTAGAATTCTCCCAGTTTACCGTAAGACTTATGTGTTTATATAAGCTAAATTATCACGTTTATAAAACTTATCGTTATTTTTCTACATGTTCCTCAAAGTAGTAAAAAACTAGGAGAATAGCACAATAAAGTCGTCGACAGATTCGGATTTACAACGTGCCCTTTATTATCAATTACGTATAATCGTCTGTTTTTATTCTGACACCAAGAAAAAAGTAAAACTTTCTAGAGCTGTATCACAAATCCCTCCCAAATGAAATACAAATTATGTATACAGATTAAAATTTACGACGTAAGAAATATAAAATTACTTTTAATCAGAACGTTAAAACTTTAAAAAGACAACCATGTCAACTTCTTTTGAATTCCCAAAAAAAATATGCGTCGTTTTGGGAGATTCAAGCAAGTAAGCGGAAAACGAGATTCTTTCGGCGTCGAAGTGCCGCAAACCGCACCCGCGACATGCTCTACTAAACTTGATCAGTTTGCTCCGTGGACTAGTTCGGGTAGATTTTCAAAATTTTCACTATTTACCCAATTTCGGCTGAGGGCGTTTATCAGCCGACTAGTTTTGAATTTTGCCCAAATCACTTAGTCCCTTCGCGGTAATCGAGTCGCCGTCGACGCTACACCGCGACAGAGTTCCCTTCTCGACCTTGACACACTGGACGCTGCAAGCGCAGCTTTGTTGCGCTGTGCAAATGGCCCCGGCCCGGTGAGCGGCCATCGTAAAATTTATTATTTTTATTCCTGGTGCCGGCCGTCTTGTGCGTCGTAAACAATCCCAGCCATTTCTACGAATCTGCCATTTATTTACAAATGGCAGCGAATGTAAGCGGAAGGTGACTACTTAAGTTTTGGACCCGGGCTCTGCTTACCTTTCACCGCAGTAAAAACTCTTAGTCAATATGCGACATTTTCATTGACATTGCATTTACGACCGGAGTATCGGCATTTTAATCTGCTGATGCACTTTTATTATTATTCTTTTTGCTAGTGCGGCAGCAATTCGTCCCCGGATTATATAAGCATATTATCGCAAGTCTGGCTTGCACTTAATCTTCAAATGGTTTCTTCAAAATGTATCCTTTTACAAAACGACTGCATTCCTAATGACCAGTACAAATTGAAATTACACAACTGCATTTGTTAAAACAATTCTTCCGGTTGTGGTTTGTTGTCAACGATCGCTTTGTATTAGATTGCATAGTTCCAGCATGCAAAAATGAGAAATGTACATTTATTTGTTTTTAACAACACCCTTTAGTATAAACTATAATCAGTGGCTTTAATATCTTTTATATTATTCGTAAACTAACTTCTGTCTGTCGCTCCGCCCGCATCGATCATATTTTACAAACTGGACTGAAAGTAAAAATCTAAAGCTGGGTGTGGTTCACTTACTAAGAGCTAGACTCAGTTCGCATACTAAAATTTGATAAGATCTAGTAAACTCCAAAATGCTCTTGAGCCAATCTCTATGCTATTCTTCAAAGAATCTATTAACAGGGGGAAAAAAAAACTACCAAATCAGTTCAGGGGTTCTCGAGTTATAAGCTGGCAGAGAAACACTTTATAAGCACGAATTCGTTCGCTGTATAAAAATAAGTGAAGAAAAATTCATAGCTTCTATTTTAGCATGGCCTATGAGCTATTGGGCTATTTCTCTGAGTTTCCTCAAAATATGTTCTTTTGCTACGGTGTAAAGAAATAATAATCAATCCACTGAATGAACAGACAAGCAAATAACAAAATGTAGCCAGTATTTTAAGTGGACTACTTATCTAACTATCAGGAGAATCGGAATCAAAATTTGTTTAGCGGATTTTCTATGATTAATTAGCATACAAACAGATATTGATACCTATCACTGCTACGTTTCTAAAGGACATAAATATATGGTCCTGACTACTTTCAAAATTAAAATTCGCTCGTTTTGCTATTGCAAATTAAAAATTGTATATTTTTTGCTAGTGGATCCATTGCCTTCGGGCGTTGTTGAGCACTTTTTTTGTTTTGTTGTTTTTTTTTGGCTTAGACAGCCAAGTAATTATTAGTTTCAGAATTGACCTGATACGATTTTAGACAAATTGTTCACTCGAATTGCGACATTTTAAACTGTACAGGATTTATGGTTGCCTACATTCACATGGATTATTAATACATTTACTATTGCAGACCTTGAAGGTCCTCGGTACTCAACACATTGATCTTCCAGACATGTTTGGTTAAGAACCGCCAACATTACACTCAGTGAACCAGAAACTGAAAAAGCAAGGACGGGTAGATAAGCGTCAATAATTTATTTTCTTCCATAGTACACACATTCTTGTGCATGGCTGGCTAGTGTGTGGATAACCATGTCTCTCAGTCATAATTAGCCTGCGTTATATTTTAACTTTTCCCATTTTGAAGTGACTATGGCAATTTGGATATGCGTAAATTTGTGCATCATAAGCACAAGTAAGCAAAACTAGAAATGTTTGCATGTTCAGTGTGGGTTTCCTCATTGCATCATATGCTCTTTTCAATGCAGTTGTTTTTTTTCCTATTACATATTTACTTATTCAGTCCAAAGGCGAGAATTGTAATCCCATCAATATTTTGTTTCAAATGTTAAAATTAATGAAAAGCGTATTTATAGCTGATTTTTTCTTCTCTTTGTATACATAACTTTGAAGAACTTTACGTATCCTATATTCATTCTGAACGAATAAGCTATACAACAATGAAATTTTCTTCGAAAATGGTTCAGTAGTTCTTGATACTGTTCTGAATATTTTTTGAAATATAGGCCATGTTCTTTATTTATCTATCTGTTCGTATGGCTCTGTATTAAAAGATCCAGCCAGGAAATACAAGATTCATTCGTAGTTTGATTCCAACTTAGAAATATGCTTTTCTACAAATTATCTTAGTAAAAGTGTCCAATTTTTCATATTTTTCTTCGATGTCTTAAATACAAATTGTTTATCTCTATTTGAATCATATATTATTATATGCGAGAGAAATTTTTAAAATTATCAAACATATACTTCTTATCTAATCTAATTTCTTGATATTAATTTAGAAGAAAATTGAAAAATTCTTTTGCTTAAAAATAATACGTAAAATGGAAAAGTACGAAAGAAAAAACTCGAAAATATAGAGCAATGTTACGATATATTATTTAGAAGATAATTTGAGATAAAAGCAATGACAAAGTGGACAAATAGGTAATAAGACAAAGATTTTACCTCTCACTTTGAATGTTTTATGCTTTAAGTATTCATAGAATTCGATTGCCTCAGTGTTTATTGGAAAAATATTATATCGGTAGTGATAACAATTATTCTGATAACAAAACGTACTGAACGCACTTCTAGTTTGCAGTGAATGTGTAATGTGTTCAATATGTACTCTGTTTTCCATTAGACAAACCTACAACAATCTTATTTATGTTCTATTAAACATAAATCCCTTATGTCTTTTCATTAGAAATTAATTTAATGCACAAGAGCTAATTACACATTCGTAATCAGTTATCTCTTGTCTGACGAAGTAATCCTGCGGCACCTGTCCATTATCAACTTTTCCAATTCGCTTATCACAAACCGAATTGGAAAATCATGGCGATAGTGGCGGATTCAATTGTAGCTTACCGAGTTAGAACTTTAATTCGACTTAATGCTGTCATTCTGTTACTTAAGAGAAAATGAATCCCTAAAATATCTTACGACAGACTGAACTTGATCCTAATGCCGGTTTATTGGAGATAAATCACAAGCGGCTGACGCCTGGGCTATTGGGTAACAAATATGACCGACTGGTTTCGCCGTCAACGGTATTCATCTTCGCTTGATTGCATTTTTGATTATTCATCATGTTACTTTTAATATCCATGAAAATGTACTGTGTAAGAGTTGGAGGCGAAATGCACTAGCACCTCTAAGATCAATTAGCTTCGAATTTTGTTTTTGCTCGACCAAGGGCCATTGCTCCCACAGAAAACTTCATTCCAGGTTCGTCTATTCCATAATTTCCGTTAAATTTGTAACACAAAAAGTGTATTATAGTGTGATCTGGATATTCTTAATCTCTATCGAATTTCGTTATGCAATATGTAAAATTTTTCTATCATATAATTGAAATAATTATTTAAATATAATTACTCAGGGTTTTTCCAGTCTAACTGCAATAACCTTTCAAAACTCCTTAAAATATTTTTGATATCCGAAAAGACCATTAACTACTTTTAGAAGAATATTTTCTGTTGTTAATGAATTCGAAAAGAAAAATATCGTAAAAAAATTTTGTAAGTAAAATAAGTTCATTTTTTACAGTTTTTGGCAATGACTGCAAAGTAAAATATTTCCAAATTAGAAAAGTTAATTCCTATAAAATAAAACATTTTCAATTCTTTTTTATATACTTTCTAAAAAGAATTTGGCATGGTCCTTTACAAAAAATTATGTATATATTATATATACATTATAATATATTTTTTTTAGTTTATATATTTCTTGTCGTTTCACACAAGTTTTATAATTTGTTACGAGACAACTTTTATGCTTCTTTAGGCAAGCATTGCATATATGTAGAAATAAAGACCTTGTTGTTTGAAGTAGCATTGCATATAGAAATAGAGACCTTTTATTTGGGTGTACGCTTTGCCTTTGATATATATGTAGTAATAAAATATCTTTTTACCCAACCGAATGAGAATGTTAAACTCCATAATGTCCTGAAAATCATCTATTAAGATTTCGTAAATTATACATTCGTATATTTTAAACAAAAAATTCTAGTTTTTCTAAGCTTTTTTTTAAAACGAAATTATTAAAATCATGCAACATAGTTATTGCTTCAGTTTTCAGATTGTAGTTTAACCCTGGGCATCACAGAAATATAAAATTGAATCACCGATCGAACTAAATGCAGAAAAATACCTAAATAATACTCAATTCAAGTAGTATCCGAACGCAAAAAAGCATAATTGAAATTAAATTTAGATTTTGGAAAACCTGTAGATAAAAAATAACAATAATATTGAACAAATATTTAAAAAATTATTGATAGTCATTATTTTGAGGCACTGAATTAAAAAAATTAACTATGGTGCAAATTGTCCAGTTTAAAAAAAAAATTCTATCTGATGGCACATTATCAGATCTGCCGCATATTAGAAACAATAATCAAATGCTTACTGAACACCCTGTGTTCAGTGTGTGCTTCTTCACTAGCTAGAAAAGGGCTTTTCGCAGAGAATGCATCCGGTGGGAAAATCGAGAATTGATGATTTTAACATAGATGACTTCATTGATGAAAAAAGCGTAAATATTAAAAGATGACAAAGTAAGCAATAGGAATACAAAAAAGGATGCGTACTGCAAAGAACTCGTTTGGATACGCGAGATTCTTAGGGAAATATGACATCATCGATTCGTACACGAGAACATCCCTTTGTTTCTGCTCGTCCAGTAGGAAATTCACTATTTACGAAATCAATCCGATTTCTCTTCATACGGTTAAATTGTTTATAATAATGTTACTTTATGTCATATAAAAATTTATCTTAAAGCACAATTTTTTTCATATTATTAGTTACTTTCGAATTCATTCCATTTTCGATGGCCCGTTCATGAAATTCCATCTTCGATGTCTCAGTCATGCCATTCATTCATTAGTAATACTCGTGTATTATGCAATCAATTCTGGGTAATGCAGGAAGTATCCTCTATACCTTATTCCCTATGACATGGCAATGTAAAAGTAATCGATATTGCCTTGCAGAAAGTAGCCGTTACAAGAATCGATTCCGTAAGTAGTAAATTTCCTACTGGCATTCTGCAATACAGTGTGCAGTACAAATTATTCTTGTTTCTGCTATTCCACGAGTGTTCTCTGAAATTTATGCATTCGTCGTTACGCTTGTTGTCACAGAGCGGTATCCCCAGGTACACCACCTGAGTGACACAATCCTCTAATTGACTAGGGAGTTAACGCATAGCGCAGCTGTTTACACAATTAATCCAGCGTCAACTCAATTAATTCGAGGAATTTGCTACGTCGGTGCACGGAAGTGATTTCTCGATTCCGTAATGCACCAATAGCAGCGCGATCAGGTTTCCAACTAGCCCAGAATAAGAATCATTTAAAAAACAACTTCCAGCCGCTCTCTCTAGCCGTTACGAAAGCGATAGCCGTGCCTTTAAGACTTCAGATGACCCAATAAGAAGCCGACCTTTCCTTCTTTCTCTGAGGCGGCGCGCAACAGTTGTCTTAAGACGTTCAAATTCGATCTGTTGTCGATGGTTGGACTGGAACTCCAACCCGTCGTACCCAATTCTGTGTCTAGAGGATCCATAAGAAAAAACTCTGAGACTGTCGTGGCCTGGATCCCAAGCACCGTTACTATATGGTAATAATTTACGAATAATTTTGGCAACGAAAAAATTTTAACTCCAGCACTCCAGTGACGGAGGTGACGTAATGTTGACGACGCGACTACCGCCGACTGTACACATGTCAATTAAAGAAATTGTAGTCTCTAATTGAGACTCCACTATGACTTTTATTTCCCCCTAGAGCTCTGGAGCACGTCTAGCTAGAGCTAGAGCTCGAGACCGAGCCGTTAAGTCATGGTACTTTGCCCACAAAAAGAAACACATCACGGATCCACAGCATTCCGCTCGATCGATGGCTCCAACTCGTCAGTGCGAAGGAGATTCATAGGCTGACTGGCTAACTCCGCTGGTCCACAGATCCCGTCGACCTTGAGGGATGCTTAAAATATTTGCGCGATGAAATTGATTTTAAATTCTGCTCTATCGAATGCACTTGCACCTCTAGGCGCTGGGCAGGCAACAGGAGCCCCACGTCCCGGTCGAACTCATACCCTCCGTTTGCGGATCAATTAGGAGGAGGCCCCCAAACGAATCAAACCAGCTAGACCAGCACTTGCGACCGAAGAAACTTTCTGCTGCTCTGGCCTCCTGGGCCCTCCGGAGCCCGAGCCCGCTGCCGAGCCCAACTCACACACTCCGTAGTGACACAGCCAATTCACCTACACATCTCGAGCGCCCCGAACAAAAGAGGCACAGCAGATCAACCGAATTTTCCCATCACTGTAATGGGGCTCCGCAGCTGCGAGGGCCGAGCCTCCCTAGTTATTCTTAAACCTGATGACTTCTAATCCAAATTTCGCCAATGGGGTGAGGAACTGGGTGTCGCACAAACCTTGTCCAAACATTTCAGCTCCTCGATCGGGTACACCACTTTGCTGCATCTCGCACAGGTTTTATTCATTTTCCTCTTCTTTTCACACTTAACTTTGTCACAAATGCACAGAACTTGTCGGTACTCGGTGGTGGCGGAAAAAACACTTGTTAGCCCTTCGATTCGATTAAGCCACGAATTAGTTAGTGCATTGAAACGATAAATTAATTAAAACAGAAAAGGCTTTCTGACGGATAAAAACGACCGTCCCCCGCTGCGTTCGACAACTGAATGAAATTAATGGAGGGGGGAGCAACCTGAACTGGAATCAACTGGCTGGATTGCCACTGGAATGGCATTGGAACAGTGGTTTCTGGTGTTCGATTCTAGTGCTAGCGGCACTAGAATTCCAGTAAGAATCCAACTGGACTAGGGCGGCTTTTGTCGCTGTCGAAAAATTTCCAAAGAAGAAGGTGACTGGTTCGAACACCGCGTCGAAACAATTGGATAATGCATTTTTTTTCCACAAGTCTCCAGGGGTTGAGGTTGGTTCTGTCGCAGGTTCTGTCGCAGGTTCTGTGTCTCATCTGTGCTTCGTTACTTCCACCATCCATCCAAGACACCTCGTCTAGGATAATCGTCGTTGTAAGTTATTTAAAATAATTTTAAGAAAAGATGGCCAAGCATTTTGTACGTAATTAGTTTTGCTAGTAAAATATCCCCATGTGAGAGCCTGTTTTAGCTAGGACAGCTATTCAGGTATTCATTAAAAAATTATTGATGTCCTGGGCAAAGAATATAAGTACATATCTTAATATCCTTATAAATTCTGCTGTTCTTCAGATAACGAAGAAAGTTATTGCTTTAACTAGCCATTTCGACTGACTATTTTTAACCAATTTGTTACACCTTTACCATTAAAGAAATTTATGAAAACAGTCCAGGCAGATTGAAAAAGAATACAATTCAATATACTGCACATACGCATTATCAACATGAATGTTGATAATATGTCATTTAAAAAACACCATAAAAAACAAAATAAAACAAATAAAATAATAAAATCTTAAACTTTCAACCGTTGTCATTTCGCTCCAACGCGACCAATTTTTTACGAGGCAGGATGTTTTTAAACCTATTACAGAAAAAGTATTTTTAGGGAAATTTAAACCTTTGAAAACTCTCAATGAAATGTCTTTTGCATTTTATCTATTTAACTGAATAGAACATAGCGGACTACGCGCAGTAAGCTGCGTAGAATTTCAGCTTTCTTTTTCAGTCCAGACAAATTCGATTGTAATAAACAAACGAATGGGCGAACGAGTAATTCCCTGTTTCTGGGTCTCATTTTTGAGATAAAGCATAAAAAATACAAGAATTTGTGGTAGGTATGAGGAAAATAGAAAGGAAAATATTTTACAGTAAAAAATCTAATCTTCATAGTAATAGGAATTTCTCTCAGAAAAAATATAGATGATTAAATTTATGTTGATCAAATTTAATTTCGTAGATAAATGTTCGTTCTTTAATCATTAGGAAAAACCTGTGAGTATTATTTTTTATTAACATCAATTTCGAAACCAGAGTTCTTAAGTGCATTTTTTAAGTAGTAGAAGGCAATTCAAAACGACTTTGAAGGTTGTGTGCAATAGATTGAAAAATTATTTTTATTAAATTAATCGGTTTACTGGTTATGATCTTGTATTTATTATATGACTAGCAGGCACACAGAAGTAAACGTTTCAACAATTGGAGGGAATCGTTTCTCCAAACATTTTCTGCCTTTTTGTGAAACAACTGCACTAAGAGTACAGTAGGGCCCCATAACCGTAAGGGTTTGGTAGCGAACCCCATATTTCTGAACGTGCCATGAAACAATTATAAATAAATAATAAAATAAAAAAGGGCGTTTGTACCAGTAAATGTGCGTAAAAGCTTAAGCGCATTTCGACAAGTTTCCACATGAGCGACAGATTTGCGCGATTTTAAAGCACATGGATAAGTGAAACCGCAGATACAGAGCCCTTCTTTGTCGTTGCACACTGCTTAAAGTGAAATTTGTATTATGGCCCCATGATGCCTTTCAACAATTCGCGTGACAGCGAGAGTGACCACGTTTAGTGTCACGTGTACCGTTTTTGGTACACGCTAGAATTCATTTCTATGTCACGTTATGTTTACGTCATTTATTATTTCACGATTTAGTTTTCTTTAGATGTGGAATGCATTCCTCTTTTGATGCGTGCAATTACATTGACTCTCTTGGAGCTTTTCAAGAATACAACTTTCTACGTTACAATACACTTCAAATTACTAAGATCTATTCAAATTAACAGATTTCTCTAAGATAAAAAATCACTGGATTCTCAAAAATTTTTTAACAATTCGACTGCAGATATTCTGAACATGATTTTAATATGCTAAATATATCCCAAAACACATCTTTCGAAAGGTTCGTGAATTTAAAACTACATAGTAAAACTACGAAATCAATGAAGTAATTTTTTAAATTTTCAATATGACTTGCTCCTGATCCCATTGAAAAATATTCCTATTTCTTACTCTCAAAATAATTCTATAGGCGAGAATAAATTAATTGTCTTCTATCTACCAGCGGCTTTTTGAGAAATAAATTGATATAATTACTGAGCTGTGCTGCAAGCTGAGTGGTTAATTCCTCTTTCAAAGCTTGCCTCACGTTTCTAGTGGTTTTTCAAATTCACATGTTAAAACTTTCTGTTCAATAAATTAGTGGGAGTATGGTAAATCGAAAGATTTATTTATAGGACAAATTACGTAACTGTTACCTATTATAATGATCAACTACGTTTGAGAATCATTGAGAATCGCATTACTGCCATTCAGATTACTTATTTTTGCATTATTCAATTTCTTGTAAATTTACATAAAGTATTCTCAGGATATAAAACTTGCAGAAAATAAATATATATAAATTTTAAAATGCTGACTCAAATTTTGATATTAATGATACATTTCGATTACGCTTAAACCTGGCCTTTTCACCGTATTATATAATTTAAACATAAAAAATTCACTACATTTGAGATATTGCAAAAAGGAAATAAAGTTTTATACTTTTCAATAATTTCAATTGTAAATTAATACTTTTAAAGTGTGGATTTTAGTTTAAGATAGAACTGACTAGCGGCAAATTACATCGAAATGAAAGGTTTATGTTTTTCTTAAGTACTATTTCAAAAGCAGACTGCTTTAGAGATAATAACAATACGATAAGATAATTGTAGTACGTAAGCTTGAAAGATACCAATATTTACTGGAAAAGCCGTACTTACTGTAAAAATCACATATGAAATATATTCGTTGCAGAACAGCTTTTTTCAATCTCATGCCATCGTGCATTTTGGTTATGTCGAGTTCTGATTCAAATTTCGGTAAGCTGTGTGTGGGCTTTTCCGGAAAATTTGAAGAAAAGCTTACCTGTTTACAATTTGCGACGAAATTCTCTGCACAGAAGTCAACTACTCTCTACGCTATGACCATTTTCTCGGCACATTCTCCGACAAGTTTACAGGAAAACTCTTGACAAGGTGGGGCTTACAGACTCGTGCTTATTTCGATATTATCAAGGAAATGCCTAAATTCGTCGAGATCTGAACGTAGAGCGAGAGCGTACGGGGAAAACAATGGAACGGGCAAAATCGGCGTAGGAATTAAAAAGTTCAGAACAAAGTTCTCGAGAGTGAAGATTTTATTTAAGGAAATAAAAAAAAAGGAAAAAGATTTCCGCTCATACTCTAAATTTAGTTGGATGGAAAAATAGTGATTCGAAATTTTCAAAAACTCTTTAGGAGTATTGTGGAAAAGCTTAAAACAATTGTTTTGTTTATGTAGCCAGTGATCGTTTTCATTTAGCAAAATATTGAACGTTGTTGAGTCATTGTGTGTTAGACATAGTAGGGTAATTTTTACTATTTAATGTTCATGCCATGTAGTTCAATTTGTATCTTTATCGCGGTCAAGCCTCTAGCGAGGAGAGCTCCTGTTGTGAGAAAAATCAATACTCAATTAAATGCCGGTTTTCACCCCTTGTGGACGACGAGTCTGTGACATGTAGGAGGTGGTGTGTACAGTTGTGGTTCATGTTTTCTGCACGGAATATTAGCATACTGTAGTAGCTAAAAATCGGTGCAATAAACACCAGTCCAGAAGAAAAAGTACTGGCGGCTTACGTTCGATTCGTCGCGAATTTCTGCAGTTCCCTCGATTGGCCGAAGACATTCCTATTAAGTCAACTAAAAATCGATATTTATATATATTAAAGTGTAGGAGATGTTGTCTGTCAAAGTGTATTACTCCGTTAATTTTCTGTGATAAATATTAATAATGTGTTTACGTCTGTAAGGATAATTGTAACTTTGTGTGAATTTGCCGTAGCTAGAATCCGAATCATGCAGACCTTGAGGAAAAAGACAAGTCCTTGTAAATGTAAGTTTTCTACTAAAATCATTCTGGCTTTGTTCTCGCCTTACAATGAAAATATCCATGATGTAGGTCTTACGTTATCTTATATTTAGGGGATAAAGTCTTTGTACACTTATTGGCTAAAAGTTGGGAGAACTTCCCGTTTCTTTTATATAATGTGGCCACTTTATGATCACTCACTGCCCTCAACTCGCTTTATGAATCCCAAAAATACCCCATGAGCACTATCACGCCACAATCGTTAAAATTCCTTCGACACTTATTAATTACTCTTTTCTGTAGACTTCTGCGAAGCATTATTATAACCTGGTTTTGGAAAAAACAGCCCTTTGTTTCTATATAATATGCCCCCATAATTAAGAAGTTTGTGACTAATTGTTCATTAGGTACATAATATACGTCTTGACAGGGTAAAAATAATAACGCAATATGGAATTACGATTCTAATTGGAAGCTATTGAGAAAAAATCACCTGTATATACGTACATTTTTAATAGGTAACAGTTTATCACAAATGATTAACTCGGGCGAATGACGTTGAATACCGAAGAATATTTTCTTTAATTATATAACAAATGTAATCCGATGTAATAGTGCAATAGCCGCTAGCCATGCAACTTTAATACGCATTGCACAAACGAAGGCTTAAGCAGACAGATTACATTGGAAATCTATGTTGCAGTATAATATGATTCTCAAAAAACAGTTCAAGTTTGTAGCTTTTAATTATAATTATAAAGGATCTCTCTGTTCTCCAATAGTACTTGAAAATCCAAATTTGATCAAAATAAGTAGGTTCTGAAAAAAGGCGCACCTCCTACCTTGAGATTTTTTTGAACATTTTTAGTGGTATTACTACTATATTGTCAATGGTATAGTCGTCAAAAATAAGCGTAAATTAGCACTTTTGTGCAACATTTATTTGTAATTTAAAATGATGTATAGCAGTCGCTAAAAGTTGTTAATTGTCAAATTTAGTTAACTTTATATAGAAGCAAAACACTTTTTAGAAAATAAAAATCTAGGCATTCAAATTTCTATTTTGTTTGTAGAGTTGAACTTTTTTAAAAGTAGGTCGCATGTAGTTTATCGATATTTTGTTGAATCTTTTAGGGTATTAATATTGAACTTAAGGTGATTTGGGTAAAATGGGGTATGTCCATAGATATCGGAAAAGGTATCTTGTTTTATCAGACTTCTAGATTTGCGAAGATTACTTTTCATTCATTCACTGAGTAGATGTGGTGTTTATATTCTATGGATATACACGGGTTGAAGATTCGCTTCTGCAATATTTAATAATTTTTCCTTAAATATTTATAAATACAGACCTATTGTTTATTATGCAACATTCAGTTTTGTTTTCTGTAGCATTAAAAGGAATATTTAAAGAATTTACATCAGATACAGACAAAATCACTTTTTTCTGATAAATGGTATATATGGAATTTGTTTTGTTTTATGGTTATTGTTGAAGAAAGAAATGCCAATATGAGGTTAACCTTTATATAACGACTACATTATAAAAGTTACTAACATAAATAACTAGGATTTATCAGCCTGTATTTGCATAATTGTGTTAAACGCAATTGTGAGATAAATAATCGAAAAAAACTACGTGTTATAAAATACTACAGAAATTCTATATTATAAGGTCTTTAAAATTCCTCACAGAAAACAGAACTACTTTAAATGAGAAACTCTCATAATTCTATTCAAATTCCGAAGTTTAATGAAAAAAAACGTATATAAAAATAAAGTAGCGACAGTTTTTATATTTCGTAGTTTTAGTCTAAAAGCCTACATAAACTTTCATGATTATTTAAAAAGTTAGGAACGTATGTTTTGCTGTTTAGACTTACTTTCCTTGAAAATGATCACATTTTTGTAAATATGTTTGTTAATAAAAGTTAACTGCTTTTTTCTGTTTTATTTATTTTCAGAAGCTTTTATAAGTTAGGTATGACATAAACGCTAAATGTATTTTGAAATTGTGTTTTCAAGAAAGAGTTTGCTCCATCACAACTGTATTGGAAACTTTCCTAAGCGTATCAATGTATCAATAGAAGACCTTAATTCGGTCCTTGTATTGACTCCAATTATTTGTTTCTAAAATACTACTTTGAAACGGTTTTATATTAGAAAACCCGAAATTCAACAGCATTCGAAACTCTGCGAAATAATCTTAATTCGATTATTATAATTGTTTTCCTTTAAAATTGCACCCATCATCAATGAAACATTTATTAAGACTATTATAAATTAATTTGTTCGCTTTTTATGTAAACAGTAAAAAACGACTATAAAAAAATTAGAGAAAGTTTACCTAACGAACCAAATAATTTAAAGATTCCAGTGATAGTATTTCTGAATAAAACAGATTTGATCATTTAGTTGTTGTTCAAAGCTAGACCCAGCTAGCTTGAATCAAACTGGTGCACTGGTGCTTCACTTATTTCGAAGATATAGTGTTTATTTTAATGCTGCTCTTAATTGAAGCGAAATTTCACAAATATCCTACTCAGAGATCAAAAGCAGTAAATTCCGAAACAAGTCTGACTTGCCGCATTTGTTTTTTTGTTAGCTGCTTCACACTTGGCTGAGATCAGTCACAGTTGAGGGATGCATGCGAAGATCAGCATCTCGTGCTAGAAGCCTGGCAGCACTAGCGTTATATTGACATTCTAGACATCCCATCCCCCGCTCCAGAACATTGTTTGTCATATTGTTTAATGTAAATAAATTGTTCAGCTAAATTAGGGTTTTCCTCAGTATTCCATAGATGCAATGGTGAAGAAAATTGAACATAGAAGTGTAGTGACGGAAATAATTAAGAGTTACTTGTTGTGCTGTTCTGTATATCGCAAATCTTAATGAATTTTTATTTTAGATCGAAACGATCCTGGAAGATTCTTTGGAGATGGAGTTACTTTCAAAGCTAAACTTATTGGCATTCTGGAAGTTGGCGAGGCACGCGGAGATAGAATGTGCCAAGAGGCTTTACAGGATTTGAAAATGGCAATACGCGCTGCCGGCGAACATAAGCAAAGGATCACAATTCATGTTACGATAGAAGGATTAAGATTGAGAGATGAGAAAACAGGAGATTCACACTATCATCACCCTGTCCACAAAATCTCCTTTATAGCACAAGATATGACCGATTCAAGGGCATTTGGATACATATTCGGTTCACCAGATAGCGGGCATAGATTTTTCGGCATTAAGACTGACAAAGCTGCTAGTCAGGTAAGAACGTAATCTTAAAGTTGTAGAGTACATAGTGCGAAACGTTGAACACTTGAATTTTATAGGTGGTACTGGCCATGAGAGATTTATTCCAAGTCGTTTTTGAATTAAAAAAGAAAGAAATTGAAATGGCTCGTCAACAAATACAGAGTAAAACAATCCATGAGCACCAACCGCTGTCACTGACTGTTAAAAGTACTTCCAGTGAAGCCACTAATATTTCCAGTAATAAAAATTCAAGCGATGTAGCTAAATCTAGCACGAAAGAGGTAACACGTTGTGGAAAATCTCTATGAAATAATTAAAACTCGTTTGTCCTACAGATGTCACCCGAATCAGTTGCTGATTTGGTTGACCTAGAACAGGAGCTTAGCTCGATCCAAAGAGGCATTACACAAATGGAAAGAATTACTCCAAGTGACACTATACCTAATTCTAAGAACATTGCCGAAGAAGATCCATTTGGGGATTCATTTACAAATTTTCCCGTAAGTAAAAGAGGTCTTAAGAAAACATTAAAATCTGCTTAAAGAAACTCAAATAACCCACTTAGCTTAAACATTGATTGAATTATTTATGAAAACATATAATAACAGCTAAGTAATGTATAATTTCATTATATTTACAGACCTACAATCTTCTTCCGCCACCCGAATCATCACGATCACGACACTCAAAACCTATTAAGCCACCTGACACAGTTACCGAGGTCCCCATTCCCAGTTTTGTAACGCCACAACCATCAACTTCAACGAATCTACCCTCAGCCACAAGTTCCCTCACGTCAAGCAATTGGCTTGATAGTGATGACGGTGTCCCGCACTTTGAACCAAATAAATCGGTTGAACCAAATGCATCCACATCCCAATTGTCCGAAAATATTCAGCCACAAAAAACTGGTGAGGAAATAAATCAATCACAAAATTTAACTAACAATGTTGCGCCGCAACCATCCACAACTCAAAATCAATATATAGACGCCTTTACAGATCTGGACCCGCTTGGAACCGGCAAGAGCAAACCGTATGTTGATAAAAAGTATTTTTTCCAAGAATTGAAGAATCCACCAAAGAAAGTGTTAAAGGATTTGTCTGGACAAGGTGATAGCTTTCCAGCTACTTTTACAACAGCAAGTGATCATAGTGAGATGGCAGAAGTTTTTGAGAGTAACAGCGACTCTTTTGAAATTGTCAAATCCAAAGCAGATACGAATTCGCAAAGGAATTTTGTGCATCATCAGAATATGTTCCCAGCACAACCAAAACCAAGTGTGAATCATACCGAAAAGATATTTAATATAGATTTGGAGCGTGCAAAGCTAGAGGAACCTGTAATGATGCCAAGGGATACAGACCCATTTTCACCTACTCGTAAAAAGAGCGATCCATTTCAGGACGGCGATATTTTCACAAAATTAGATCCTTTTGAATTTGAGTTCCCAAACAAAAGCACAGTACTTCCTGAGACGAAAATAACAACAGAAGATCCAACAAAGCCTAAGAAGGAAACCGTGTTTAATGGTCCATTACAAGTTAATTTGCCTCCAGAGAGCTGGCCTACAAATATGACGCAAAAGAAGATTGAACGGCAAACAAGCGAATCTCCAAATTCATCTAGTCGTAATCGACCAAGTGTTTTTAAGCAAAACACCGTTGATGTCATAAGCAGTATCAGTTCTAAGAAAATGCCTCATCTCTTTGGGCAGAAGTTTTCAAAGCGTGACTCTAACAGCATTAATATGCGAAGGTTGCAAGAAAGTGATTCTTTAAGTGAAAATGAGGCAGCTCCTGAACCGCCGCCCCGGCCAGAGTCCACATCACACATTGAACCTCCGCCACTTCCGCCAAAGAAGCAATTCTCAGATATTGTTATTCGGCCTCGAATAACTTCTTCATCGGCGATACCTCCACCCCCGCGGTATGACTATGTGACTGCAAAAATGAAAGCGAACCAAACTTCCGACGCAGCACCACCAATTCCTCTACCATCCCGAAAAGTTGGACGCACTGATTGCAGTTTTCCTGGTCCTGGTAGGCCTGGAACGCGTAAGCCAGGTGAGGAGGAGGATTATCTGACTCCTATTACTACACGAAATGATGTACCTCCGCTGCTTCCGCCACCTCAGACCAAAGGCAGAGGACGTAGAGTTGATCATGTAGAACAGAAAGAATCAGAACCGCCTCCCGTGAGCATCGAACTTCAGCCAGAATCTGTAATACCTGATATAACCCTAAGTCAACTTTTAACACTGGGAATTGATGAGTTAGCAGCCAAGTTAAACGTTCCTACCACAAAACTCAGTACAATGACGTTAGTCGAGTTAACGCAATATCTTTCGGAGTTTATAGAGAATTCCAAGAAGAAACCTCCTCCACCGCCTATAGTGGAGGAATCTCCTGTCTTTAAAGTTAACTTTGATCAGAATTCCGACGCTACATTTGTAGCGAAGTTTGATGACAATTTCGGGGAAGAGCCAAATTCAACGTTTGTAGCCAATTTCTCAAATTTTGAAACAAAATCTGAAGAAATTGCAAGCACGCAGGCAACTCCTGTACCTCCAGCAGATAGATACGCTGTTTTGCGTGAAATAATTGAACAGGACATGAGAAACGAAAGTTCCGATATGAAGCTCTCTATGAGCGAAGACGATGAAGCGTCCGTTAAAGATGAGTATGAAGAAGACAAACCAGAGGACTATGAAGAAAAAGCCCCGCCTGTTCAAATTCCAAAAATAGATACGAAAATTACAGAAGCCATTTCACATGCCAAAGATAGGTACGCGGCTCTTCGAGATATAATTTTAGTAGAAGATCTCTTTGTTAATAAATCGGTTAGTCAACTCAGCGAAGCTCAGCCAGATCTCGACGAAGCAGAAGAAAAGATGGTTATACCAGAAACTGAGATCGTACAAGCAGAGGATAGTTCACCAAAGGAAGAAGATACAAGTCCTGAAAGTAATCCGAATTTTGAGGAGCCAGAACAACTGAACAGTATGCAAGCCAAAAGGGAAAATAAGGCCAATGGGAATTTCGTACATACCCTGACCGTAACAAATAAGGATGATCTTGAAATTGATGAGCTCATGAATCGAGCAATATCAAACTTGTCCCTAGATAGTCGGGAACACCTTTCTCCCAACTTGGGGAAGTCTCCTTTAGCAGGCGAAATTACTGCAGCATCCCCAACTGCTGTGCCACAAAGTAAATCTCCGAACACTGCAATTACACAAATTACAAGCAAATCGCAATTTAACGATGTTTCCACGTCCCCGATCCCGTTGCAAAAGTCACCAGCTCAGAGGTCTCCTCTATCTAAATCGCCATTGTCCAAGTCTCCTACACCAAAGTCGCCTATTCCTCAGTCCCCAGCTGTAGCAACTCTTATAGCAAATAATGCAAATAACTCTGGATCATTGAGTGACGTCGTTTGTGGATCTTCACCGGAAGCTGATGGAATCACTTCAGAGACTACTAAAGCCACTGTAGCACCAACCGCTCCTGGCGAATCATGGGCTGTTTTTGATAAAGTTGTCGAAAAGGAAGAACCTCTCACTCGGACTAAATCTTCAAAAACAATGGATGCTGCAGAGTCGCCATGCTCTTCAGACGGAAAGGATGAATGGAAGGGTGATAACGAATATGGTAGACGCTGGCCAAAAGGACACACATCATCTTCCTCGAGGGATTTAAGTCCGTGGGACGATGAAACTCCTGATTATAAAAAACGCATTGCTGCTGGAGCCGATCGGCATGGTTATTACATGCGGCACGCTAGAAGAATGAACTCGTGCGACGATGACTACGAGTAAGTTATTTGCTTTCAAAACTTGATTCTTATGTAACTAATGAAATATTTAAGATACGAGGAAGGCATTCCAAAGCGAAGGGACAGGAAAATGAAATCTTCAATGAACAGAAGTAAAGAAAACTTTGACTCAGGTACAAAATACGATTCCTTGGAAGCCGTTTTTTATAAGTAATTATTATTTTTTTGTTTTTAGATTCCCAAAACTGGTATCAGTCAGGAAATCACCACAATTGGTCCCCTCCAGATGATGAAGAAAGATCAAGAAACTTTGAACGATCGTATGAAAGAGGCTCATATGGACCACCCTATGACAAACGTGACCACAAAATACCTCCTCATCCGTCTTACGATCGACGAGACCACAAAAATTACGATAAACGAAAATACTATCGGGAATATTCTCGTCCTGATTATGATTTTGAGTCTTATGGGGAATCACCAGATACGAAAGATCGGAAGATGATGTACTATAGTGAAAAAATCGATAAATTAAAATGTCGACAAGATTACGACTACGCAGAAAACTTTGGTCGTGATGCTAGAATGTACAAGTCTAGGGAATACTTTTATGACCGCGAAAGAAAAAGTTTCGATCGAGACAGCGTAGAATCCTACGAAAGTGCTAGTAGACGACATAAGAACTTCGGTAGTGGAGAAGTTTATGGCAGCTTAGATAGCCGAGAGGATTTTAGAGAGAGGTACATGAACGTGGAAAAGAATCGATCGCTCCGAAAAGGTATGAAAATAAGGGGCAGTGAGGATTACGAACAAGATTCGGAAAATGACATGCAACATCGCAGAGGTCCTGGTGATTCTAAAAGCTTGCAAAGACCTCCACAGAGTTCTAGAATGAGAAAAAGTAGTGGATCTAGCCCTTGGGATGGAGAAGGTAGTTAAGTTTACCTGTTATATTTCTTGTAAAATATAACTAATATTTCTTACAGAACCACTGCCTCCACCTGCTCCTGGTCAAAAAGGTTGGAAAAGGCCATCAAGTGCTTCTGAATCGGAGCGTAGACTTGCCGAAAGAAGAGTCCTTTGTCATACATTATCTGGCTCAGATGGAGAAAAAGATCGCAGGTTTGTGAAGTATCATACAAATGAATTTTGTAGATAAAATATTTTACCTTTCTAGATTTCGTAAAAAGCCTCGCTCTCGTGGTAAAGAAGACAGTCGTCAGCAGAATATGCCGTTGCCTCGATATCCAAGTTCACACCGGGAGCAAGCTTATGATTATATGGATTATGATGACTATGAACAGCCTGGGGATGAAGACAAATTCGAGCGCTTAAATAGACGTAGACATGATATGCATCAGCGCATGATGGAAGCAGAAAGGCGCAGAAAAGGTGAGAAGTATAGTTACGATGAAGAAGAGAATGAAGTCGGCCCCAAGTACACTGGTAAGAAAGATCGATTCTACTCGGACAAAGAAAGATACGCCCATAAGTTTGATGACTTTGAAGATTCTAAGAAAGTAAAGCCGTCACTCTGCGAATTTGGGTTTGACGATTTCGAAGATACCCCCCGTTCGAATACGAGCAGTAATAAATTCAATTTCGAAGAGCACGGGTTCGAGAGTGATTTCAATTCTCCCCCACCTCCAACAGGAGGATCATCCACTACAAAGTCATCCTATAGATTTTCAAATGATTTCTCTGAAAAGGAAAAGCCGTCGGTTAATGCATCTAGTTTTGATACTGACTACAGTCAGACACCAACGCAAAAGCTACGGTTTGATGATAAAGTGACGGTTTCGAAGTTTGTTAATGATCAGCCAAGCGCATTCGAGGATGACTTCTCTAAGGCGGAATTTGTGTTTGAGAACGAGGACCAGTGGAATCCCGACTTAAAAAAGAACAATAATATAAGATCAAAAAGACATGATAATGTTAAAGATAATATTAAAAAATCAGAATCAGTCAACATATTTGCAAGGAAGACAGAAGATCCGTTCGAAGATGACGATTTCTTTAAGAACACATCTCCATCAAATAATGAAGCAAAGAAAAATGGAAATGGCGAGGAGTCTTCCTTCCAATGGGATAACAATTTCGCTAAATTTGATGAAAATATGTGATTTGATAGCTGTGCAGAGGAGGATCCCGTAAATCCGTCGGTAGGAAGAGGTAGTGTTACTAAGCAAGTCATCCTTAAATTGTCGCATAAGATTATTTTAGTGAAATTTGTTATGAGCAGCTTTTTAAGGTATCGCGTAAGCTATGGTATTTTATAGGCAAAAGACTCTCTGTATTATACAATTACGACGCAACGTTTATTTTAAAGAGACATATTTACTGTACTCAAAGTATTCGGGTAAATCCGGAGTATTAACCGGTGCAAGTTTAAAGTTATTCAGATTCTTGCAAAAACATACACGAAATATTAGACGTATTTAACATACGGTTTCTAATCAGACTAGTAAAAAAGGTAATGCCGTGCAAATTAATCGCGCCTCTTAGTTGTTAGGTGTATGCAGAGGTCTTAAAAAGATTATTTTATAAAACTTCTTAGTGAAATCTACTTTTGCTGCTCTTTTAGTTCTTTAGGATATCTTACAATAATGTGAGTTTTCTATAATCGAGCTCATGGCGATTTATGACAGAATATCTGTTCCAGAAGCTGAATTAAATTAGTCATTGAAGCTGATAGAATATTTAAATTTAACCTCATCAAATATTAGTTAGACTTTAGCTTCACTTAAGTAATGGATTTTTATTAGTCTTCAAAATGCAGAAAAAGGTTGATGATAGAACTCTCTCGTAGCATCTATGAAGTGAAGAGAGCCTACTGTGAATTAAAAAGACAGACTGCCTTAGATTCCTAAATCTTAAAAAAATCCAAGAGTACCGGATCCTTTGGCAGACCCTGTACAGGAAAGTAGTTTTTATATTATTTAAAAGCAATAATATTAATACTCCACCCGATTTCTAACGGCTAATCTGCTTTAAGATGGGTATATACTGTTCAATAAATGCAAACGATTTGGTTAAACTTTTGATCTGTGCAGTATGTAGGCTTTTTAAAAGCAAATGAGTAAATTTGCTAGCATCTTTTTCTTCCCTATAGATGCAGAAATGGAGTACACTTATTAGGATGTGGTAAATTTATACATTTCAGTAAACGTATTCGAAGAAAATGTTTCTGACAACATGATCAAATTTTTATGTAATGTAGTGTATGTACTAAGCAAATATCTTGCGATTTTTTCTAAACTAAAACAAATACAAACAAATGTATCAGTGATTTTTGTATCAAGCAAGCTTTTGATATTTTTTACGTTAATTGAGAATTTACAATTATTTTGAGAAAAATCATACGAATATCCAAAAACTTTTAAGTTTGCGAACAATTAGTACATTGCTAATTTGATAATGCGTAGTTTTTATTGTCATTATTCCTTTTCAAAAAGAGAAAATTATACCGAACAAATTTTGTTTAATTAAAACAACAAAATAGACAAACACATTATTATCTCTTTTTTGATAGCAAAAGAATTAATAGCATAAGGAAATTACCTGTTAACCTTTGTGCTGTAATAAATATTCTACGTTTCTAGATCCATGCAATGTCATAGAAATTCTAAAAGACAAGCTTCATCTTGTGTCTATTTTTCCAAGTTCTCGACATGACTCACATAAATTTTATGTAGAGTCCATACTTTGTGTTAATGCACTAAGTTCACATATTCAAAGTAGTAATACTCATCATTCACGAATTCTGTATTTTACGTATCCTTTGCCACTTATGTAACGAAACGGGTCGAATTTATTTTTACCTAGACCTAGAAACGACTGTTTGAAAAAATAGAAACATTAAATTATACTTAACACGTAAAACAATTCTTAAACCAACCTTTTGTGATTGTATATTCTTAACACCTGGAAAATGAAATGAATGAAAAGAAAATAAGTATAAATTTAATGCAAAATAATGCACATATGATTATATATATGATGATTATAGCTAGTTTTTTTTAACCATTCATATATAAATATTATGTCTTCAGTACAAGGTATTAAATTTAAAATCACCGGCTGTGGGAAATCTAGACGTGATAATAGTAAACGGTTATCATATTCGTAATGTGCGATTTGGATCAATTTATAGCTTAGATCTTATCGAATTCAATAAGAAGCAAAATATGATATTCAATAAAGTTCCATTTCAGCCATATATTGAGTTTCTGTGATGTTTATTGTTTAAGCGTTTTCAAATTAAAGAATGAAATGTTTAAGATCCTAAGATTTCTTAGAACGCATTCATAAATCTTCGGAAAAACTTTATTTAAAGCGATGTTATTAAAAGCATCTGGAAAGGATGTGAAAAATAGATCATTATTTTACGATTTTTGTTTATATAGATTTTGATTTAAATTTTAATTTGTCATAAAATACGTTTTATTGTATTTACTGCCTGAAAGCCTAACGTACTAGAGAATTTTTGTATACAAATTCTAAATCTATGCATAAAATAATTTTAAAAGTATACTCCATTTGGTAAGGTGGTTCAAAAATTATTGACTCAAGTCTGCATTACGTTTAGTAAAATTTCTTATGAAATATAGGTAAACATTTTATAAATAAGTTGCACAGATTTTAGAACACGTTTCCTTTAGAAAGGAATTTAAAAATATATGTCCATATGCTCTTGTGCTTTTATGTTCAGTATGTACCCATTTTAAGAATAGGCTATCAACTATTGAAAACATTATTTTTCGACCAGCCCTAGACTTTAAGGATTTTAGTACACGCATAAAATAATAAATTTATTTACGTGGTAATGCATGCATTCGTGCGTCGTATTAAAAAGCCTTTCACCGAATACGGTTCGATATCTTTGTTTCGATTTTAGTTTGGTATTATAATTGAAGTAGAAGTCCATGGTAGCTTGATTAATTGTTCTATTATTAATAATTAAAGGGGTTATCAAAATATTTCATTCATATTGCTCTTTCTACGGTCCACAACGGTTTTAATTTTATGAAACATTAATTTTACGCAAACGTATTTCTATTATTTTATTATATAATTCTGCTGTATTTGATAATCTCATTTCAACCTAGAACTTCCCCGGCAGTAGGCTAGGCTAAAAAGACCATATTTTTTCTCTTATTGCTGTAATGTATTACAATAAAACCCCTATGATCCGCCATAAAATCGCTTTCAATAATGTCAAAGAAATTTGAGATTACGCCGAATTCAGTCAGATTCAGTAACAAGGTTTCAGTTTACTTTATTTTATTCGATCGATGTCATAATTATTTTATTTATTGCCTTTTATTTATTTTCTAACAACATTGTAAAGCTCCGCTTAAAAACGTATACCATTTTATTTGACTGTGCAGCAAAAGGAAATATCTTCTTTACTGATTTATCCCTGAATTAAACATTTTATTATTCTTATTGATATGCCACCAATTTTAAATCTTTGGTGATTTGTAATGTCGGAAGTACTTCTACCTAATTTTCCAAAAGCAGTCACTATTTTATTTTTTTTAATCATTTTAACATGGAAAAGGCAGGGATTATGAAACCTTTGCATACACTTCTTATTATTTTATATTAACTAATTTATATTTATTTAATTTATAATATTTATTTGAAAAGTATGTGATTGGTAAGAGTTCAAAGTAAAACGAGAAGAAAGGTGGCCAAAGCATTACAGATAAATTGCCAACTAGCAGGAGATATATCCTAGCGATATATAGAACAAGCCTGTTAAGTTCACTAGTATTCTTTTGGAGTATTCAACACACGAACAAATTTTGCCTCCATAATTTGTAATTAACATTAGGAAGAAAATCACGGCTCCAGTATAGCATTTAAAAGTAATGTAACTCATTTTTTGGTTTACATTAAAAAAAAAGTAAAAATACTCAAAACATTAACTTATCCTAGTTGTACTGTTTTTTGTAAATATTAATTTCGTTGTGTATATGTATATGAAGAAAATAAATTATGGAATTTAAAAGCAATGTCTCCTTTTTTAAATGAGTACAAACAATTGTTTAAGGGGATAATTCTAGGTTTGTAAAACTACTCAACTATATAATTATGCTACAAGAGGAATATCGAGAAGAAAATAACTTCAGCAGTCTTTGGGTCCTTTGTGAGATATCAGCAAAATAAGATGGAAAAAGTATCAGCCCGATATTTGTTTTATAAATTTGAAAAATAATCCTAACTTTGTTTCCTTTTTTTAGAAAAAATTAAGTGGTATACGAGTTTTTAAAATACTTCATAAAGCGATTATTGTGAAATCCAAGAATAGAAAACAAAATTTAGAAATCAATAACGACATTCCCTCCCAAAAAGTTTACATATTTTCGTTATTTCTTCAATTTTTCGGACACACTCGTCATTTTTCCTTTAAACGATGCTTTCTCATAAGAAAAATATGTGCTATTGGGTTGTTTTTTTAACAGAAAATTTATATACGCTAGTATAACAAAAAACAAAAACAAACGCTTTTTAATGAAAAATAAAATCAATCGGACATTGCAATAGACGACTCATATCCACATTGCTACCATTTTGTGGACCTTTGATATAGTTATTTGGAATTTGAATAACATTTAAATTTTTATTTAACACTTTTTGTTATTTTATACTTATATGAAACACCCGCGAAGGACGCCAATTGGGCATCTTCGGAAAATAATAGAAAATGAATGAATGTTGTTAAAAGAACTAACAAATGACCAGCTTTTAAAATTCCAAACGTTAGACTAGAATATTCCTTTAAGATGCTTGTCCCCAAACGGAATGACATGCTAAATTAATACCTTTTGTAGTAATTTATTCTTTATCATTTATACAAAATGTATCTAAATAAATAAAAGCGATATGAAAACACGTTATGTATTTTTTTCATTATTCTATAATACAATTACCAGTAAATTATTGCTAAGAAACAAATGCGCAATCTGCCGTTAGAGCAGCCAGAAACTATACAACGTGTTAAGTGAGGACAACACTAACTTTTAATAAAACAAGAGATTACAAAGTGTTTCTTGTGATTTGATTTTTCTTTTAATTTTAACTTTGTTCGCCAAACCATATTGCATTCCTTTTAATAAAACATCAAACTTGCCCCGTTCCAATTCTAAACAGTTCCGTTTAATCTTACTATTATTTATTAGCGCTCTGTCTTTATACACAACAGAAAATATTTTCATAGTCTTCATCGAGCCCTGTCTTTCATCTAAGGTGTTCATGGCGTGAGTTTCTGTGTAACTACATAAGAATAAGTGCTATGTCCTCTGGTCGCATGCTTGGACACTTCCAATTATACAAATAGTATTGCAAGTTACCATCTCCCGTTCCGAACTTTAGTGAAGTAAGGAATTTCTTATTGTCCATTAAATCTAAAGCATTAAACACGTCCATATTTATATTCTTAGCTGAAATTAGGGCATCATTCATTAGATCGGTCCAAGCCGTTTTTGTTGAAACGTTGTAAAAGGAATAGGCGGCGCGAACTGTTTTGTGCACTGGATGGTGCATTACTGTGGACGGTAAGCTGTAATAGCTCACCATATCAGTTATTTTCCCATCTTCATCTTCCACCACAAAACAATCAATGATACCCTCAATGGGAGTAAACCAGTGCCGGAATTCCTCGTCTGAGAATACAGGACATAAGTTAAACTTCTTCAAATATTCATCTAGCAGGGCCCTCGCTGCCTTCATGTCTTTCGCTTCTATTTTGCGGAATCCCCTTGTTTTCGGAGCATCAGGTAATTTATACAATTTAATTGTTCTCTGCATTGTCATATGTCTTGCTAGATGAGAAAATTTAACCTGAAATAAAGTGATTTTTAGTTCAAAATCGATGCACAGACGTTTTAGGTGTACGCACATCGATTAACTTTTTAGGATTGAGGGACCTATGCCAATATCTACACGTCGCCACAGGCTTTGGCAACACAACACCAGCAGTATATGCCGCTTGGAATATGCCTGTTAAATTAACACGCCTTGTTATCTCCCTTATCAGAACCGGTGCCACGCGCTTGCTCCGCAGCTTTTTGTGAACACACAGAAAATTAATCTCGACGATCTTCAGAATGCGATCATAGCACCTGAGTTGACTAGGAATTGCTGAGATAAAACCAACTAGCCGCCCGGATTTCACGACACGCACTCCAACGTGCCAATCTTTTCGCCAACCGGGCGGTTGTAGCGACCATTTCAGAAAAGCCGGCTGGTAGTCGAAGCGGAACATAGCGTCATCATCTTCAACATAGTTCTCGTTCAGCAGGGTATACAGCTCAGAGAGGACCGTCGGATTGTTCAGGTCCATCGTGTCCCATTTAAATCCTTCGGGGAGAGTGTAAGGTTCCTTCCTTATTTCAGAGATGTCCTTATCGGGTTCAATTGCTTCATTTGTCGTGACTTCCTCGCTTAATTTAGGAACTGGTTGCGTTGACCAAAAGGTGAATTTCTTCATCATACTTTCCCGGAAAAACCTCGAATCCAAGCTCAAATGGTCTACTAGCCCTGAAAATTAAAAAAATTCGGCGTTTCATAAAATCAATAGTTGAACAGGAGCCCATCGAACTGGCTTTTATTTCCTGCAGGCAACTAGCCAACTAGGGCTCACCTTTCACATTATCCAGCATTTCTTCAGTAGTCTTTGCTGTCGCTATTGCAGACGATGTGGCATTCGCATCTATTCACGAGATATATTCAGAAAGTTAGAAATGAACCCTGATCTATGGTATCCCACAAAAGCACACCACCCTACCCTCTTCTTTCGTTTTCGTCTTATCCTTGTCACGCTTCGGCTTCTTGGAGGCGTTGTTGGGCACTTCATTCTCGTTAATCTCACCATTATTAATTTTCTTTTCGTCCCCCATAATTTTAACCTAATCGTATAAAAACTAACTGCTCCCGTCAGAAATTTTGCACAGTGACAAGTTAAATATGGCGAGTACCAATGAATTAATGTGCGAGGAATGACAGTAAAAAAAGCACTCTGAGTGAATTGCATTTCACACATGTATAAATTCGCAGTTCGTTGTCATTGGATCTTTTTAAATTGTACAAAGTTAAATTAGAAATTAAAAATACCATAACACAATTATATCAGTAAAGTTCGATATAGAGAAGTTAAACTAAAATATATTTCAGTATCATTGAATTTATTTAATAAATGTTTTCTACCGTAAAATTTGAATTGTATTTTATTGAAGGGTATCTGGTAAAATTTGTGTTGCCGCTCCTATTTCATTACTTCACACACTATCTGTTCGTAACTTATTAGGGGGAGGTGTCGCAAAAAGAATCTATGAGTGATATAAGGCAAAAAACTTCCGTTTTACTGGAGAAAATTTACCGAAGAAAAGTTCATTGTCTATTCAGGCCTGTACAACCCTGTGATTCTTGTGCGACCCGTGAGGCATTTTTAATTTTAGACTATAATCACTAAATTTACAGTTAATAAATAAAACACTTCATTTAACGTATCGTTTTTAATAATTAAACTGTAGGCCATTTTTAATTAAGACCTATACATAGTTATTTTGTTATCTATCCCTGCGGCCCTAAACTTATGTGAAGCTTATGTGGCCTTTGTTGATTTTTGAGTTATGCAGGCCTGATCTATTCAATCTACTGCTAAAAATCTCCAAATTTTTATTTAATTCAGTTGTATGTGCCTACTAAAAACCCACTTTATTCTTCTGGCTTAGTTAATTTTCAAGTAATTATTGAGATTATCATCTGCTGAGTATCAATGACATGTGGCTCCGTTTGGAGTCCCAAAATTATACAATTTTGTCTTCTTGACTTTCCACACGCACTGGTGAGCCCCAACGGAAGATTCGCATCGAAAACAGTTCTCTACGCCGATGACACCCTAGTATATGCACACTATGGAAATCCTGGCCTCGCGTTAAAACCGGTCGAGAATCATGAGGGCCTCTACCAATAATGTATGATTTCCCAATTTTGGAGATACTAGCAAGGGCGATACTGGGTTTTGCATCAATAAACACTACATAAATCGTACAAAGAAATTTCCTAACAATTACAATTTACAATTATATTTAATCTAACAAAAAATACATGAGTAAAATTCCAAATGACCATTCTAACGCTAAAATATTGGACTAATGACCCAGATAATGATTTATTAGATAACGTTTCTATTCCTAAATTTTACCATCCTAATTTATTTATTTCTCAAAATAGGAGATAGCACTCAAAATCTAATCTGCTACCTGTCCATGCTTTTCCAACTTTGTAACAGACGCTGAATTACAGCCCTCGTATTGAACTTAACTTTTTCTTATAAAATAGCTTCTCATACCCAGCACGGCAAGGCACTTTAAGGGAATCTCGCTCTCGGTTAAGAATACATAACCATCCTCAAATTTCGACCTAATTCCGTACAATACTGTACTTTGGCTCGATGCGTTACGAGGTTTAGTCAAAGCATCTGGTCGCAAGCGGGTGTTCCCTTTTATAGAATGCTTAGGTGTGAGTACACACATGTGCCATGTAAACTTTAATGCAAGTTGAATAAAGTTGCTAAGTAAAATAAAAAAAGCTCTGCATTGCAAGCGATCATAGCACTGAGTTCTATCGATGTGTTAGTTTTATAAGTGATATGTATAGTCGAGTAAAGAGTCGGAATCAGAATCTGACATGCGGTGTTAATTCAAGTTGCGATTTTTTTTTCAATTTATCGAATAACACGATTTAAAATGGATTTACCATCAATAGCCAAAGACGCGGTTTTGGTAGAGAGTGAGAAATTGCCAGAAGGCACTCCAACAGTTTCAGGATATGAATGGAACAAGGGAATTGATTACTGCGCTCTTCTGGGGAGCTATCTACGTTCAGGGTTTCAGGCAACGAATCTAGGCCTTGCCATAAAAGAAATTAATAAAATGGTAAGCTCAATATAAAAGGTGTAATTTAATGTAGTCAAAAGCTTGATTCTAGGGTAGTGCCGCTTGCAGAGGATCGAATTGATTGCTATGAGGATGATGAGTTCATCAAGCGGAAGAATAACTGCACTATATTTCTGGGCTACACTTCCAACATGGTGTCGTCGGGAATGCGAGAAACTCTTCGATTTCTGGTTGAGCATAAAATGGTCGATTGCATTGTCACAACGGCTGGAGGTGTTGAGGAAGATTTTATCAAATGCTTGGCACCCACCTACATTGGTAAGTGAATTACAGTAACTTGTAGGATTCAGGCACGAAGACTACTTCTAGGGTCCTTTGAATATCGTGGGAAGGATCTTCGCCAAAAGGGCATCAACCGAATTGGAAATCTCTTAGTTCCAAACGAGAACTATTGCAAATTTGAAAATTGGGTTATGCCCCTGTTGGATGAAATGCTTGAAGACCAGAAGACTAAAAATATTCTCTGGACACCTTCAAAATTAATACAGCGGCTTGGCGAAAGAATAAATGATCCGTCATCGATATATTACTGGGCTGCCAAAAACAAAATTCCTGTTTTTAGTCCTGCGCTGACCGACGGTAGTCTTGGAGACATGATGTACTTTCATTCGCATAAGAACCCCGGTCTTGTACTGGACATCATATCCGATTTAAAGAGGCTCAACACAATGGCTGTGAAGGCAGTTAGCTCGGGGGTTATAATTATTGGAGGGGGGCTTATAAAGCATCACATTTGTAATGCAAACCTAATGAGGAACGGAGCTGATTATGCTGTTTATATAAATACAGCTGCTGAGTTCGACGGGAGCGATAGTGGTGCACGACCTGATGAGGCTGTTTCCTGGGGCAAAATCAAAATGGATGCAACACCCGTTAAAGTTTACGCTGAAGCTAGCTTAGTATTTCCTCTAATTGTAGGTGAAACGTTTGCTAAAAGGCATTTTAATAAAAAGGACGAAAAGTAAGATGTTACCGGCTTTTTTATGAAGTTAATTTAAAATAATATATCAAATTTTTTGATTCTTCTGATGATTTACTGTCCATAAAACAAGATATATCAAGACAAATAAAATTAACCCAGAAAATTAAAATGTACTATAATTGCTAAGTACTGATGGTACGCCCGGCGCCTTAAGATCTTAAATAGTTTAGCTATGAAACATAACATGGAATAAATCCAAAAGAGTCAAGACAGAAAATGTGCAAATAAATAAAAGAGTATTCATGCTATGAATTGATTCTATAAATTACTAAAATAATAAATTTATAAATATGTTTTTTATGTATTTAAGGTAAATTGCTTGTCTCTGTTTATTTATTGAAATGCTGTTTTTTACACATTGATTTTATATCTTAAAAGTAAACTCGATGTATTTGTAACTTATTTTTTAAACCCGCGGTGATTAAAAATGCTTGTCAACTCTTGACCGAATGAAAAACGTTTACCTAGTTGCAATATTTAGTTTTTCTTTAAGATTTTGTTAGTTACACTAAATTTCATAAAACTTCGCCCATTCTAAAATCTCAATTTGCGAATTATCGTTCGAAGAACTCATCAAATTTAGAAAAAAATATTGATGTACATTTTAAGATGCTATCGGAGGAAATTTGCTTTGCAATTTCTTTGATTAACGATATTTTATAATATAATATCAGCTTGAGAAATTGTAGGAAAGGTATATAATATCTATATTTATAAATCTTAGATAGTTTGCCGTGAAAGTGGCGTGCGCCAGCAGGCTATTCATTCAACAAATTAAAGCTATAATCTCATTTTCTCCTAGTTCCTTATATAGAAAGCTATGAGAAGTCTTCGAATTTTTAAATTTAAATTTCAAACATCTATCTGATTGTTATCAATTAATCTTTAATAAACTAACATAAACCACAGCTATAAGTACGCTCACATATTTTTGAAAACTCTGGAACTACCTGCTTTGGATAGACAGTTCCTCGAAAATCCTGTCTACAACTTTCACGTCCTTATTTTGATATTAATTTCACTTTAGCCAAAGTAGGAAAGAACTTAATAATAAAACAATATTATAACCAAAATGAAGAAAGACTCTGAAGATAATTATTGACGCTTCGTTGTTATTAAGAATTTCTATAATTTCTTCACGTCGAGATTTTTTAGAAATATTGAATTTAATAACCAAAACCGGTATGGACCGGTAGAGAAAAAATCTGAAAAGAAATCATAGAAGTATTTTTTAGTAAGAATTTTTAATGAGAATTATACTATACATAATTAGTTTCAGAAGAAAACAAAGACATGTCTGTTGGTCAATTTCTACTAGGAATTTATTATTTGATTTATTTAAATTTAATTAAAAACAAAACCTGATCTATTACTCTAATATAAAATATTTTCCCTGGTTGCGAAATATATTCACTTATTTCGTTGTTAATTTTCTTTGACTGAAATAGTTAGGGAACTTGATTTTAATAAATTCATTCCGCATTTGTTCATTTTTTAAGACGTCACGCAGAAATTGTGCCTCAAATATTTGAATATGAATGTAAATACATATTTTCAACATAAAAACTTAATTTAAATTACTTTATATTGTATAATAAATAAGTATACATTTAGTTTTAAAGTATAATAAATAAATAATATTTTAAAACTGAATTTTTACCTTTACTTGAATTTCAGTTTATTTTTACCACTCATACCATTGCTGTGCTAAATTTAAAATAATATTCGTGAACAACAATCCTTCGTTATACGTGGTTACGTCCTTTGATTTTAATTAGGTATTTTATTCCTAATTTAGCTACAGGAACTCCATTTAAAGTACCTGGACTTTGGTGACATGCACTTCAAAAATTCCACGATAAAATGGGTATTTAAGGTTAAATTCTAACAAAAACTGTAGCACTTATTCATGGTACTATAATCGTTATTAATCTGGGACGCTACTCAACAAGATAAAATAAAATGATGTCTCGTCTAATTTAGCTAATAAAATTTACTATGCATAGGATGCTTCACTATGATGGATTTTCAATTGTTCCTAGGCCTGATGCCAATTTGCGATAATCTAATCGAATTTGTCTGTAGTAAAAAAGGAGTCACTAAAAAACAAACCTTATATCTTTAAATCTTTTATTCAACGTGACGGTATAGCAAAATATCACTAGCAATACATAATCCTTGGGAGTAATTATTTGTCTTCAAAACACTAGAATCTACTTTGTGATCATAAGTTAAAACATATACGGTAGTATAGTAATTAGTGAGATTTATGATACGTTCTTGATCCCCTGCCTATTGATATTACTGATGAAGTTTAGGTATGTTAAAAATGCTAATACGCATGCTTCAATATAAATAGTTCAAGGAAAATAAAAAAACGAAAGAATTTCATAAAGTAAAAATATTTACTCGTCCGGAGATATACTAATAAATACTAAAAACATCTCAAAAATATTCGACATAGAGAAAATATATATCTTTGCTTTACTAACTTTATTTACATATATACGACTATTCTCCTCCATTGCAATTTTGGGAACTGAGATCTAAAACATCCTTCCATACGAATTTTCTGCTTAAAAACCTATCTGGGCTTTATAATAGTAATTACCATCATCAGCTAGTACTTTGTTAAAAAATGACAAAACAAAACTCAGTTTATTTTAGCTCTTACATACAAAGTTTATAATTATGTATAGTGAAACATCTTTACTCGTCTGTGCGAGTAAACCTAGGATAAAATTAAAAAGGTCTATTAGTTATCTTCGCCTTTTACGGCTGATGCGTAACTCGGGCCCGAAGGAGGAGAGGCTTGTTTCTGTTGTTGCAGCTGCGGCTGTTGTTGCGACTGTTGTTGCTGTTGCTGTTGCTGTTGCTGTAATTGTTGCTCCTCAATAGCTTGTTGCGAGTCTGGGAAGAAATTTAGTAAGAATTTAATTAATTTGTAAACTCATTAAAACCTTTTAAGTCAGAGGAGAGAGTTCGTAAATCATGTTTCTTGATAAGTTGGCATTCATTTCCTTCCACTAAGGGCACCGAATACACATACAGGAAACCATCCTGCGAGGCAATTAAAAGCCTGTAAAAAAAGAAAGTTAATTTCCATATTTTCCATTACAGTCCAATTTGTACTTATTGATTATACGACTTTCTAAGTGCATCATACACAAATTTAATACACTAAAACTCACCGCAATGCCTTCTGAATAGTTGTTATTGCACAAATGCGTTTAATTCCGGCCTCTGGAAGGACAACTGATGCAAATGCTCTTCCTTGAGTTAGAACGTCAGCTACCTGAGTGGGTAAATAGCTTGAAACTGTTTTGCTAATGTACCTATTAACGAAAAGAAAACAAAACGTTTAAAGTAGTTCCATAACAACATTACTTACTTCTTCCATACCCCATCCAGTCATCGGGCGCAGGTTTATTCTCCGTTTCAACACTGGAACGATCCAACTTGAAGATGTGAACAGTCTCTGTATTTGAAGTACAAGCCAAAAATTGCGAACATATACTAAAAGATAACGAGGCAATTGATACACATCGCTTTACACCCCTTCGAAATTCAAATAATTTCGTGCCATCCAACGAGGAAAACACCCGGATTACTGTACCCTTTTCGCTGGCCGTAGCCAGTTCTGTTCCATTAAAGCTGAATGCAATTGCGGCCAGGGGTGAGTCGTGGGCTGGTATCATCGTTTTTGCATGGAAATGTGTAGCGTCAAAAATCTGTACCTCACCAGTGGATATATTTCCGGGATATGCCAGATAATTATGTTTATCGCATGGAGATAAAGCAAATATTCCCTGGGGATTGCTTGGTGTATCCCTTATCGTGTGTACTACTTTCATGTCATGTATGTTGTGAATGTATAAACTTTCCTCTAGGCATACGACTAGACGCAACCTATTTAGCTTAACCGAAAGAATGGTGTTTGAATATGAATAGTTACAAATCTCATTTCCTTTTTTGAAATGGCACATCTAGAAATATAAAATTGCTTCTATTAGTGAGTTTTTATGGAACTTATTTATACACCTTTAATTTCCTTGGAGCATTTAGGGACACTATAGCTACCAGTGAACTTTCAAAGAGGCGTTCTATTAGAAATAAGTCTTCGAAATTTTTGTGTTCCTCATCCCTGGCATCTGTCCGAGAATCGTAAAGTTTGTCTAAATGAATATCCGCATTACCCAAACTGTATAAACAGTATCCGCGCTTCGAAGCCACCGAGAGTGACCTGCGCAAAATCAATTTATTAAAAGTAAATTTTACTTTTATATTCTTTTAAATTATTGAATAAAAGTACAAATGTTTTGAGCTAATGACTGATTATGTTTATCAACTTAACCTGGAGTTTGGTTATATACAGGTATTTTGTGATTTTATTGAAACCAGACTAACGATGGAATTTCTTGTTAAGGTGGGTACACATTGAGCAAACAAAAGCAAACACATGTGGACTAATGTTCTAAATACTTTCTTCTTAATGTGAACGTAGAAAGACCCTTGACAGACCCTTTTTAAAGTCTACATAAGACATCCAACAGAGATTATCGGATTGTGGTAAATTTTCAATTTGTAAATCCCTATGCAGAGAACACCCACTATACGGCTTTCAAAAACACGGAATGTCCATCAACGCCTTCTTTTGATTTATTTTCCTTTTTTATCAAACTCCTTAAAAGTAGAAACCCCGCACTTGCAGTAATCGAATTTTCGTTTATTTTAAATTTCGGAATCGAATAACGCGAAGCTTTGACTCTAACTCATATCTGTAAATAAATGTTTGCATCAAATTCAAATGCGTACACATTTGACAAATTTGTTCTGCTTTTAACAAACATTTGCAAATCATTTGAATAGCGTACACTGCATTTATAAAAATTTGGTTCTATTATGTTTTTGGAAAAAGTTTATTTAATTCCGTTTACAGGAACGTACAAATTTATTACAGGCACTTGCAAACGAACAAGCGAGTGTACTGCGTATGTGACTCTTTAAGTTATATTAAACTGAAAAACCAATTAGTTACCAACAACGAGGATATTCTAAAGTAATTAATTCGTTATGTTATGACGACAAATAAATTAAACCTAATCGTTATCAGCACTCAAGAATGCAGTCTTAAGTACTGTTTTGGTCCAATCCTAAATGAAAAAAAAAATCAGGTAAATTTACTATAATTGGGATTAAAGTTGTCTAACAAATTTGATTACTTGAAGTAATATAACCGCATTAAAGGACAAACCGAAGGAAATTGTATTTTAATATTTGTTTCGTTTTTAAAAAGCAACGACAATCAAGTAAAATTAGAAGAAAAATCACTTTAAAAACTAAATTGGCGACAATGTGGAAAAACTACGATGCGACAGTTGGAAATAATTTGCTACAGAGTTGTTACTATATTTAGTCTCTCAAGACTTTTCGTACAAACTATAAGAATGCTGCAAATATTCTCAGCATATTCCCCGGGTTATCTAGCATTACTATATAGTAAATTTAAATTCGCAGAGAAATAAGCATAGTGGAGCAATTTCTTCTATCAACGTTTAAAATCTTAAACTTTTAAGCTACTGTAGTCAAAGTTCAGAAACTGGGAAAACTGCTTATGTCCAGATCTCAAGGTCTCGGACAAGAATACAGAAACAATATTGTTGCTCTGGACATTCACTTACGCATAGCGTAAAAAAGATCTACTTAGATGATTTCTACCGACCTGTAATTAACGCTGAGTACTAATGATATCGCGGAAATCTTTTATTGCGTTGTTCCATTCAGCTTGAGCTAGGCTAAGTTCTTAACGCACAAATCTAGCAGCCACGCTTTCTTTCATTCAGAAAACAGGAAACTAAAGCATTTTTTAATTTAATGAAGCCCTAATGCGAGAAATCAGACGAATCATCTACTTACGTGACGTTCTGGTTAAAGTTAACAAAAATGTTCCCACTCTCGTTCTCCACCCGCCCCAAAAGACTCATCGCGGAAATAAAGTCCCAGCCTTTTTTTATAGCATTAATAATTAGAGATACTATGCACCAGGCTGACACTAGACAAGAAAAAATATATTTCGTGATGGTATCGTTGCAAATGACAGCTGATTGGGTTTCGTCTTGTATATAAGCAAATATGGGCTGATCTGCAAAACGAAATGAGAAAAGAACATTTATTGGAATTACTCTACCGAATTTTTGCTACCTTAATGTAATTAGGATTTTGTTGTGTTTCTTCTTTATCGGTAACTGTCTGCTTTTTCCACTTTATCCAAATTCGCTGTGTTTAGAAATGGATCTTTTCGCAAACACAAAGCACTTACACCTTAGCTGAAGTCTCTACGGGTGCGAAAGAGGCCACGAGTTGCTTCGGTGAGATGCAACATCTCGATAAACAGATGCTTTGTTTTCAACAGATGTCGCTGATCTAGCGGCTGCGAGAGACATCTGCTGGATGAAATACGAATTAAGATTTCAACTGTAAATGCTAAAGGCAGGCGAAGTTACTTTTTTAATTTTTCGAACTAAGCAAAGTTGAACTTCCCTTTATATCCTCACTTATTTAAAGTAAAAAGAACAATAAGTGTTAGGGCTGAAGATTTTTATTCTTAAATTGAGCTCATGCGTTTTTACTTCATAGATCGGGAATCAGGGTTCTCTTTTTCTTTGGTCGTTTGTTTAAAATTCAATCTTTTCAAAATTGCGAAAATTGTCTTTATTTAATTAATAGTTTTAAACAATTTAATTCTCTTGATCAGGAAGAAATTTTGAACATTAAACTGAAACGTGTTAACCCGGCTTTTGCAAGGCATATCAACAAATGTCGTGTGACAGCTGTCAAACGAAAAGTCACTTTTTATGTTTTGAACGCCGTGCGAGAGTTGTGCTATATTCGTCGATAATGGATTATTATGAAATTATTTCCATTCAAAATTTGTTTTGACCTTATCTGTGGTATTCATTGAGTCGTGTTGCAAGGACAAAGAAGGGAGTAATTTGCTTTCGGAACCTTCTTGTAAAATGAAAGACACTGGAATGGAACAGAAGACGAGTAAAACAAGCCTGTTGAATCTAATGTTGCTCAAGGCCTGGCGTGAGCGATGGAGTGATTCCCAATGGGGCATAAATATTAAAACTGTAAGAAAATATTCAAGTATATACGTAGAGAAGATTTAATTTACTTGAGTGGGATTTAGTACACATTACTTGACTTTTTTTGTTGATTGATATAGTTTTCGAATTAGGAACTCAGCGTATGATTATCCTGCTAGTAGCTACTTGTCCACTTTTCATTGTGATATCCAGAATCACCGTGTTTTCTCCAGGTGGAATCTCTTTTCTAATATATATTGCTGCCAATGCCACCGAAAAATACAAAATATAACTTCTGGTAGCCTGGTTTGTTTGTAAATATTGTTTTTGTGTCATGTTCTTTATTCTTTTTTTCTATTATATGACTTGTCTTCACTATAAATCTTGGATTTGGAGCCGTCTCTTTTTTTTGAATAATATCTTTAACTAACTTTTTAAACTACGTTCATGCATGACTTCCCGCTAGATTCATATATTTTGATTTTTATTGAAAGAAACTACTTCACAGACGACTTACATAGAAATTCTGGAAAAATCGTCCACAATTTTTTCATAATATGGAAGAATTGTTTCGTGTTATTTGGACATAATTTATGGATGACCCAAGCAAATTTTAAGAATATTGGTGGAACCAATTTCAAAAACCACCGGGATTTCAATCAAATTGCCTTGTATGGATAATTCACCTACATTTGTTCAAAGAACTGCTAATTTGGTAAAATATACATAGTACTAATTGGTCGTTCAATGCTAAACAGTTTGATTTACACTCAATTCATAGAAAACTAGTTGCTTTGTCACACACAGCATAGATAGATTTTGAACTTTTAGAGTTTCACTAAACTTATCCAATCTAAAAAAATCTGCCCACAGATATGAAGTTTTTGCAAGAGTTGTATAGAAATTTTCCGTTGAACATACACAATATTTATTGATCATACAAAAACACAATTATAATGAATACTATGCTAAAATTTCGCTAATATTTGCTAGAAAAATTCCGTGCTATGTAATTGAAGCATCTTATTCGCATACGTATGAGGGACTTAAAAGTTTTTACAAAATAGTGGTCTACGCTTGTAAATGTAATTTTAGTCATGAATCAAGTTCTTATCACACCTTGTTTATTCATTTTTGTATTTCAAAATATTGCAGAAAAAGCGAATTTCCCAATTTTGAAGTTCTTTTCTCTCAGAAAAAAATATTAAAAACATTAAGAACTATCGAGTAGGGTTTTCAAATTTTGAATACATTCTATATATGAACTGTTTATTTTAAAAGAGGCCTAGTTCAATTAAAAGAAAATTTTCATTTCATATTATTTTAACCTTTTAGATATGTAGAAGGTAAACCTGACTGAAATAGAAATTTTTTAAAAAGTGGACTTAGGAATAAACGGCTCATACAGGAAATATTTGTTGAACGTTTTTGCAAGTTTTAGAGTTTTGAATTTTTAATTTTTATCGACTTTGTTTTGAATATTTTATATTTTTCTTAAAAAGCTGATATATCAGCTCGGATATTTCTTGCAAAAATGCCAAAATCGATATATCGACTTTAGGGTATTAAAAAGGTTAATTATGATTCGCAATTAAAACGAAAAAACATTCTCAAATAAAAAAGTATTATTTCACCTAGGCTTTGAACGATTTTTAATATATTTTAGATATATTTCATTACTTCACGGACATGCTAGTGGCTCATACTAGAGAATATCTCTGTGTAATAGAGAAGAATTTCTCTTAAAGTCGATGTTCTCTTGGAAATCAGAAGAGTCTAAAGTTGTTTAATTTAGTGTGTGGCCAGTTCTTTCAAAAAGTTCCGTCTTATATGTAATTTACAATATTTATATTTATTTCAGAATTTATCAGTGCAATCAGAAATAATTCCACAGTCATTAAAGTATTATAAAGTAAATAAAAGGATCACGAAACCCCATCGATCCTGATAAGTGAATGCTGTTCTTTGCATTCTAAGTGAGCGCCGAATGTGCAAAGCAAAGCGCTGCTGGTGCATTCATGCCTTTTTGAAATGTGCAAAGGAAAAAAAAATAAATTATAGACAATTACTTTGTGTAAAAATTTCAAGTTTTAAGTTTAAGCACAGATAAGTTTTTCTCGTAGTTATGGACAAAAGGAAAATTAAATTAGTATTGAGTTTAAGCCTAACACACAAAATAACTCTGGTAGTATTTCAATCTTGCGGAGAACTATTTTCTAGATTCGCTAACAATTTTACTAGCTCCTTTTTGTTTGTCGTTAAATTTTTGGGAATCTTAATTTTAAAAGAAACAATGTGATCTCCAACGCTTGTTGTGGTTTTTATGCCCTTTCCTGGTACTCTCACACGTGTATGACTCTCAATACCTTCTGGCATCTTCACATCAAAGTTTCCATAAATTCCTTGGATCTTGAAGACGCCACCAAGGATAGCCTCCGATATTTTTATATACTTCTCAGTGACAACATCGTTACCCACTCTCTCAAAATTCCTACTTTTCATTACTTGCAATCGTACGCTTATTTTACCCTTCCCATCTGGATGTGAAACTTCTAAGATATCTCCAGTATTTACGCCAGCAGGCACGTTCACGGTTACCCTCGCTTCATTTGTTACATGCCCTGTGTTATTACAGGTGGAACATACTTTCCTGGATGTGTATCTCGTTCCCCTACATGCCTTACAAGCTGTTCTTATTATTGCATTTCTACCGGTTGAGATAACTTTCCCAGTACCATGGCATAGCCAACAAATTTCTAAGACCGCTTTTTGCCCACTTAACAAACCATTGCAGGACGCACAAATTAACTTAAATTGAATAGGTATTTGCTTTACACATCCCTGAACGGATTCTAAAAATGTTAAATGCAGATCAGCTTTTTGTAGCCCGGCAATTCCTGAAAATACAAGTAATTAATATTGAATTAGGAAATACTCTTTTGGCTTTGCAAGATTACCTTTAGTGCGTAAATAAGAGTCAACGTTTTTCACAGAGCCATATAGGTCGTATTCCATTCTTTTATTGTCATCGCTCAAGATATGATATGCTTCTGAAATCTCTTGAAATTTTTTTGCTGCCCCCGTGGTGTTTTTCTCTTTTGTCAAGTCCGGATGAAATTTCTTTGCAAGTACGTAATAGGCTTCTTTAATTTCATGGAAATTTGCTTTTTTTTCAACACCCAGTATAGAGTAGTAATCCTTTTTATTGTTGGTAGTTTGAATATTGCTTTCTCTAACCTCTAACGCTTTCTTCATTGGTTTCACTTTATTCATGCCCTCATTTACGGGTCCTCTTCGTGTGAGGGGCGATTGCCGTTTGAAATTGTATGGATGATATTGCCGTGTAAAATTCATAAAAAAAGAATTTACCGAGAACCATTTTGTTAATTTGAAAATTTGATTCCATGACTGCATGCTGGCATTGGGGTATGCTATAAATTTCAATAAAAAATGGCAATAAACACCGCAAAACTCGCTTTTAAGATAAAAAGTTGAAAAAGTTTCTAACTCTGCTACATTGACATCAGAGCCTGCTGAGTGTAAATAGTAGTGCATTAACTAAAGCAATAAAATTACAGTTCATTTCAACTGCTAACGATTTTGACGTTTCTGATTAAACGTTTCTAATTTATGAATAAGCGTTATGTTATTAAAAACGCCAAAAACATTTACAATATCCCGGAAGAAATTTTTAATATTCAAGCTTTTTTTCCAAAGCAGTGTAAGCATATGATATAAGTTCTTTATTTGCTTAATATTTTTGTTTTTTATATAAATTCAGAAGTTTAAGCTGAGCATTTTTTTCTATAAATATTTTGTAAACAATTTTGTAGGATTCATTCCTTTTAAACCTCATACATCATATTTTTGTCTAGTCGTTCATTGGTTTTCTGTTTGATATTGGCTCCTCTAGAGATTTCATTGAGACATAAGTCTTCTTGTTTTATTTTACATAAGAGGGAATTTTTTTCGACATTACATGAGTGCTTCCTAATTTACGAGGATATTAAACATTAACTGCGATATTGTAAATAAAAAAGAGGACAGGTTTATATTTATCTAAACCTATCATTAACTCATTATTTTCAAAGATATAGTAATATCTTTAAAACAAAAAATGTTTTATTTATTGTTCTCTGAACAATAAATCGATGCAATTCAGTTACGGTCATCCCGTGGGCACTTCTCATTTATTTAGGTGGATTCACATATTCACAATATATTCATTAAGTTTCGACGACTTCCCAGTATACTCGCGATATCATCATACTTGCGAATATATAAAAAAATTCTTTAGTTCCTATGTAAACAATCAAATCAAACCCAAATCGTTTATAGCTTTAAGGTTAACTAAGTATCTTATCAAACACTAAAGAATTTTATAATGGCTCAAGAACAGGACTTCAGAATGGAGTACATATTTCCAAAGCCGTGTGCAACCTGTCTTCTCTTTAAGAACAGTTTCTAATCAGTTTTTGGAAATCATACTATTCAACCGCCTGGACTAACCACTTGGACTAAATATTTCTAAAATATTCATATTTACAATTGTTTTAATTTTAAAACAATTAAAATATGGAAAGTTAAAATAAGAAACACGTATAACACTAAAGATATAATCTACAGAAAAATGTCCTTTTCTTTGATGTTTACTGTGTACAAAAATTCGGTCGGATAACCTCGGCGTTGTCGGAATCGTCTTAAACCTATAAACCAAATAATATTCATTACATGAGCGCGACGCCAGAGAGTTCGTTCTTCTTACAAAATTCAAAATTCCAATACCTTCAAATTTTTTTTTGTTATACGGTTTGCAGAATTAAACGCCTATTTTTAACGGCAAACTATTGCTCGGAATTTACCAATACGTATAATGCATAAGTGCTTTTGTTTGTATCAATTTGAATCATCAAATATTTCGTGTAACTCCTCAAGCGTATAGAGCTGTATATTGTTTCTATACAATTAATCTGTGATAAACTGTATATAATAGTTCAAAGTAGAGTAAAAATTGATTTTCTTTTACCAACTGCTTTACATTTAATGATAAGTATTATATATTAATTATTCATAGGTTTTACCTAGAGGAGTTAGTGGAGATGTCTACAACTTAGCAGACTGTATTCTGCAACAAGCAATGATTGGGTCGAATGCAAACGAGGTAAGATCTCGGAATCTGACCAAAATTTTCGGTATTTCATTAGTCCTTTTCCAGCTCGTTTTATCGTACTTGAGACATTCATTGTGCGCACATCTAATTTCGTATGCTGCAGTACTTAGTCGCATCTCAGCTTATGAAAATTTCGACAAAGTATTTTGTGTGACGGCATTGCTGGAATTCCTAGAATCGATTATAGAAGGGGTTACCTGCAGGTATTTTTTATTATTATTATTTTTTGCCCAATTGAAAGGAGTTACATTGTAACTATTGCAGAAGTAAGCCTGAAGAAAATGTTTTATCAAATGCTGTGGTTTCCTTGGTTTACTGGTTGTTTAGAATAATTTCCTATGCCTTGGAAACGTTTGAGGTTAATGGTCAGCTATCAACAGGTAATAAATTAATTACTTATGACTTCGTTAAATATAACTGTACACTATTAGATCATCACGCGATGGTGGAGAAAACTACCGAAGTTATAGAAAAGATGACCAAAAATGAATTTTTATTGGGAGTTTTATACATTGGAAGACAAGAAGACACTGAATTTTACTTAAAAATAACGAATAAATTTTCTGAAATAAAAACCTTACTTAAGAACACAGGTTTTGTTGCATCAAAACGAAATTTGGAAGATAATCTTCAATTGCTTGCATATATTGATGTGAATAATTTGGAGATGGTTAGACTGGACAATAAAGAAGTTGAATCTATCTGTTATTGCATTCAGCCACTTTTAGTCGTTGATGTTCAATTAAATCCAAGCAGTGATACTCAAGTATATGTTACCGAAATGTTAATGGTCCAACGGCTTAAAAAATATTCGATGGCAAGATTATACTACGAGATCATCAGGGGCGGTTTCATATCTTTAAGCAATGCGTATGAAAGTACACATGACACCCTGTGGAATGCTTTTATGTTCATAAAAGTGCCACATATTCTTAAGCAGCTGAGCATTTTAAACCCGAGTAAGTTTCATTTTGTTCTATTTCTATTGATGAAGTAGTTAAATTCAGAAATTCTTAGGCTACAATGAGAATATGGACCACGTCCCCGATGTTGTAGAGGCCATTGAAATCCTCATGGAAGACACTTCAATACTTGATCTCATGGATACAAAAATTGTTTGCAATACTATTGAATACTTATTAAATGATTGCGCCAAACAACATTTGGTTAACGAAAGGCATATTAAGCATTTCGCTTCTAAAAGGTTAGAATGCTTCCTTAGAAATGTGTAGTTTATACTTATTTTTTACATGCTTTTAGAGAATCAATATCACCTCTACCACAAAAACGGGAAGTTAATAATTTAGCACGTATGACTAGAGCCGAGACAGCACTGACGGGCATATTGAAAATATTAAAAGATTCAGATTATAACAAGGTGCAAGAAGCTCTTTCAGGAGTACTATGCCAAGTTCTTCTAGGTGTGTGCGAAGTAACTTTTGGTGTTGGAATAGTTCTTTAGGTTTCCTCTATTTGCAGCCAGTAGTTTTGAAATTCTTCTGTCTTTAGCAACTGTCGAGGGGCATTTAAAAACTTTTGTATCCAGGTTAATAAAATGGAACGAAAACTCAAAACAAGTGCCAGGAGAAGGTGGAAAAGCCGCAATGGTGCGGTCAACATTATTTGATAACACGTTTTTAATGCTTACTTTTATCGTCCAAACATACGGTTCAGATGTAAGTGAAAAACTCAACGAATTAATATTGTATAGTAAAATGTATTCAATTATTTAAGGTTGTACTGTCGGAACATGGGGATTCATTCTTCGAGAAGTGGGTTCGTGAGTGCATGGTAGAAAGGAATAAACCGAAATCTCCTAAAAATATGGTCCAACTGTGTGATGAAAATATCGTTGACGAATTACTTTTGAGTTTAAGTAAACCAGAGGCTCAATTAAAAAATAGGTAAGTAGAAAATTAGAATGAATTGTTTAAAGAACGAAAGTGATCTGGTTTTTAGTTCTCTTACTTGGCAAGACATTTGTATGAACATTCCTGGAGTGCTGTATCAGATATTAGTTGCATGGGAAAATGACACACTATCTTCCGCGGATGTGAAAGGAATTTTAGATAGAATAAAAATGCGTCTCTTCTCATTTTCGGTCTGTGCGGCGTCCTACCTTTGTGCTTATATGCAAACTGTTAAAGAGGTTTATTCAGTTATTCTGACGCTGTTGTAGTTCTATTCATTGCTTTTCTTTTAAGGATGAAATATTAAAGCCTTTAAATATGGTGCAGCAATTTCTATCAACGCTGAGCGCTGAAGAAATGTCCTCCCAAGAAAATATTAATGAACGTTTGGGATTAACATTTCAGATTATTAGACGAATGCAACACGATATTCATCCGGCGGGAAATGCTAAAATTCGGACAATTAACATAAATCAAAGTATTGTAGCGCATTCACCACTAGAAGAACAATTTCGGGATGTATGGAAAACAATCTCAGATCGCGGCTGGTTGCCTATTAAAGCAGCTCAAGCGTTGGAATGCTTGTTACAAACTTGTGGCTCAGGTTGGCTGGTCAATAAACTTGTAAAAGAAATTCTACGCTGCAAGTATACCCGCGTAAGTAACACAATTGCGGAATTCAGTTTATGTGGAGTATTTCATTATATTTTCACCATATTTTTAGGATATGAAAAAAATTATGGACATTGTATTTGCTGTAATGCATCTTGATATAGAGAAAAACACAATTGCCCTTTTGGACAATACGTTACCAATGTTGTTATTCAACAAACAGCAGTAGGTTGCCAATGCATACATTTCTGCGTTTTGGTTTTACAAATTCATATTTATATTGTTTTTTCCAGAAAATACCTCACTGAGCCTCAATCACAAATTCTGGCTAAATTGTGTGTGCACTGCATTATATCGAACGTTTCCAATATGGAGTCTGTTCATATTTTAAGTAAAAAACGTGCTCGAACAGCGGAGACTGATAGTCTCGATTCACTTTGTGGAGGCCCCCAAAAGCTTCGAAAGTTAAATGCCGAAGGCTCAGTCGATTCTTGCTCAAATGATTTTACATCAGAGAATTCAATTGGGAAGGAAGCATCAAATCCATTAAAAGAACCATTGCAAGGAAGCCTTCAGGGACTGTTTAAAACATTTGCATATTTTGTAGTTACCGACGAACTCTCACCAAGGATTTACTTCATTTTCCAGTTTGTATCATTATTAGTTGAGTGTGGGGGCGATAAAATAAGGCCAATCCTAAAACTTATTCCAAATAATTTGATACAAAATTTACTGAAGGTTATGATTACGGATGAGATTACTGTCGGACTGATATGCAGGTAAGATTTAAATAAATTTTCAACCCTCCTTCTAAAACCATTTTACTTTAAAGACTGTACGATTTGCGTTCGAGTCAAGGAAGACAGTCGGCAATTTCTGATTTATGTTTACTAAGAAACATAAGACTAAGGAAGAAAAGTATTAAACTGTAACAGGTTATGTCTTTTAAAATTAACTGGATTTTTCAGTAAAATTATCGATGTAGAGGATTTTTTGGTGTTTTATTTAATCTTATTTATGTCATCGAGCGAGTTGGGTAGAAGTTTTAAATCTTTATAGGTAGCCTTCAAGAAAATAACCGTATATATTTCGCTTGTTTAATTTTAGATAATAAATAAATATAGTCACGTTCTCATCTTTACAATTGTCATATTGGCTAAACGTACCAATCGATTAAAATTAGCCTTTGAATGAGCTCGCCAATATTTGCATCTTCCCCACATAACAGCTGGGTAATTTGGACTTGAGATCCCGTGGAAAATGCGCGCCAAAGTACGTCCAGTAAAATTATTTTCCGGATACATATATATCATAGAGCGGACGTCGCTGATAATTTGTTCATCAGATATATCGTCTGGCTATTAAATTAAAAATTCAATATTAAGAAGAAATAAAAGATTATTTAATTTACTTCTTCGATTAGCTCTATGGACTTGAGATAGTCGCTCTTAAAGTATTCCCTTATTTGTTTTTTAAGCATCTCCGATCGATCTAGCGAGAATTCTTTTTTACAACATGGAGCACAATTTGGGTAGGCTACGGATGATAGTCCTCGGAAGATATATTGCAACTATAAAGCATATATTTAATATATGGTATAAACCTCTGATTATGTTTACATACTTGTTTTAATTGAGTATTTTCTTGTTGTACTGCTCTGTTGTAAAGTGAATCCAGAGCTTCGTCTAATTCATCGTCCGTAAAATCACCTGGTGCTTTAACTCTAAAACCCAAATCGTAAAAACTGACGGATATAGGTGATCTTTTTGGAAGCCCATCAACTAGAAATAATTTTAGTTTTTTATTTAAAATCTCTATTTAGGAAATAAATAAGTAACCATTAATCCACTCCAAATTTTTCAACTGGTATTTCACAATGCCACTATTCCAACCTATCGCCGATGCGATTTCAGTCACAGAAAACTCAATGATGTTTTTTTCTTCATCAAAAGTACCTTTTTTCAAGGCGAGAGCGATAGCCATTGCCAACGGTGGACAATCCTTAGCAGCTTGTCTAAAATACTCCAATGTTATTACAAGATGAAAAAAAAAGTTGTGATGTTGTCAAAGATGCATACTTTAAATACTTTGGTCCTCCGTAGGACATAACTTTTGCCATGTTATATGCATTGCTTAAAACTTTAATTGGCCATCTTTCGTCTAATTCGAAGTAGCAAAGAAGAGTATATATGTTCTCCTCAGGAATGTCCAAAGCTTGGACTGTTTGTTCAATAGAGAAACCAATTTCATGTCCTGGGCACTTCTGTCTCCTTTTCGGCTGTGTAGCATTATCTCCATCGAAATCAGCATCCCAATTCACATCTTGCAAAGCTTTAATTTCTTCTGAATGCTTGCTAACAAAATTTCTAAAATTTAAAGAAATCTCAAAAAGACCGACAAATAATTTAGGATATAAATTACTCATTTCTGAAATTTTCTTCGCATGCACACGGTATAAAAATTCTTTGTAACAATTTCCTTATAACGTGTCGATCAATTGAATTTGCATAAACGTGCCGTCTAAGCTCACTTAGGTCTGATCCATTACGCGAGAGGAATAGATGGCAATGCGAGATTTTACCATCACGTCCAGCTCTACCAACTTCTTGGACATAGCTCTCGAAATTTTTCGGCATATTGTAATGGATAATAGCACGAATGTCGGCTTTGTTAATGCCCATGCCAAAGGCTATTGTGGCTACAACTATTCGCAGTTGATTCTCCATAAACGCTTTCTGTATTGTTTTTCGACGATAAGCCGGCAATCCTGCATGGTATGGTTCGGCGTTCCAGTTGACGGTCTTCCTTCTTTTCTGACCTGCGTCCTCTGGTTTTTTGTCCTGTGGAGCCCAAATAGTTTGCTTTTCAGCTATTCTAATTTGAAATTTAAAAACATTACTCACTTGTAGACAGGCTCTTAAAAAGCTTGATACTCGTTCGCATTCATCACGCCTTGTGCAGTAAATAATAATTGAATGGCAGGAATCAAATCTATAATTATTTATTAAAAGTTATTTAGAAGTTTTTTTAAATATTTATCACATAATATTTATTACACTGGGCAATTAACCAAAATTACTTGAAAAGTGCAAGACTCAAGATCGAATTGTTCTTAAATAGCTTTTGATAATCTTTAAATATGATGTGTATTTCACCTTTCACTCCTCAATAATCGTAGCAGCGCTTCATCTCGGTTTTCGTCCATCGAAACAGATAGAATTAGGTTGTCCGGCAACGGAGTATCTGTGATGACTCCACAAGCTCCATCGGGAATACCTAGATGTCGTATAATACTATCACGGGTTGATAACGTTGCAGTAGCCGTTAATCCCAGAATAGTCCGTACGCCTAATTTTTGCCGCAATACTTTACATATCATCAGGTAGCTCGGACGGAAGTTATGACTCCATTGTGAAACACAGTGGGCCTCATCAATGCAAGCAAACGCGATTGGAGGTAAATTCCGAAGCAACGCACCGAAACCTGTTGATTTTTCTCCGGCAACTACAGCTTCTGGAGACACTAGTAATACATCTATCTCTCCTCTATTTACTAGTTCCAACACTTTTTCCCTTTGCTGAAGGGTTTGATTTGTATGCAGGCAATGGGCTCTTATAAAAACGGGCACACCATGTACTTGATCTTCCATCAGTGATACCAACGGTGATATGACTAAGGTGACAGCTTTCTTCTTTCGACTGTAAAGATAGGCAGGCAGTTGATAACATAACGATTTTCCACTTCCTGTGCTTAAAGTAACTAGTGTAGATAGTCCAGATAATATTCGCATCACAGCTTTGTCCTGGCCTTTTCGGAAATTGACGTGACCAAACATTCTCAATACCTCCATTACTTCATCGGTTACATCACAGATAGATCCATCAGGTTGTAGATTATATAGTGGTTCAACTTCTCTGTTACTTGCGTCTAGTAGACCTGTCCTTTTCAGGAAATCTTCAGGTATTTTGTGTCCCACATACATTTCTTGATGGGGTGAATTGTTAGACTCAAGAATTTGGGAATTTTTAGAATTTTGATTGTTCTCATCAAGCTTCTGATTTGTACTGGTATTTTTCTCATTGTTGGTGACAGACATTTCTTCATTATCATCTTCACTACTTTCGTCACCTTTGTAGAGTAACGTATTAGAAACTATCGGTAGACTTTCTATATTTCTGGAATGTACTTGAGTGGCTTGTTGGCAAGCCATTTGTTGAGCTTCTTCCAAAGTAGGAAAAGGTGATTTGTCCTCTAATTCGGCATCCAGTGGCAATAAATTATCACCCTTAACTTTACACTGCTTCGCAAAGTGCCCTGGTTGCCCACAAATGAAGCATGTCAGGATGCCGCCATCACATCCCCCCATATTCATGTCAGGTCCACTCAAAGCAGCCGCCTTTTTCTGCTTCCACATGTTCCTTTTGTATTTACCATAATTAAAAGTCTTCTTACCTTTCGCAAAGACTTTCTTTTTCATGTTCAATCTCACAAAATTTTCGTTCAGCTTGCCGCTAGCTACCTTCGCTTCCAGTTTCTGCTTTTTAACGACCTGCAGGTAATCTTTGCTAGAAGTTTTCTTCGTAGAAACTGTTTTTGTTGTACTGATGTATTGGTTCAGGACTGTGTCGGCTTGTGCTAACTCCTCAATATTTATACGCGGCAGTGATTTCATTTCTGCTGGTGTCAGGTCCATAGTGTAGTTTATTGACTCAATCTCCTTCTCGACTTCAGTCTCATTCATCGGTTCTAATTTATTTTCTATTGTATTTCGCTTTCCTTTTGATTTTGAAGTTGAAACTCCTTTTCTTGTTGTATTTGTTCTTTTACTTCTTTTTCTCTTTACACCTGCCTTAATTGGTTTGTCATCATCTGAAATTTCTTGCTCCTCGGGTCTATTGCTCTCTTCTTCGTCTGATATCGTTTTACTGTAGAATGTACTTTTCTTCCTTCTAGTGGATTTTCGTCGATTTGGAGCCTGTTCATCCAGTTTAGCATTTTTAAGTTTTGGCTTAATTTCCTTCAGCACCTTCCTTTGAGGCTTACTGACCTCTGATATTGTGTGGATATCTTCAGTACTTTGAATTTCTTTAAGGACTTCATTTCCTAAAGCAGGCTTTTCTTCTGAGTTTAAATTTGCTTTTGGCTTCTCTATTGGACTTCTTTTGTTTGTATCCATATCTCGTAAAATTCTTCTTTTTTTAATTACGTGACGCACTGTGTCTTCGTCTTCGCTATTCGATACTACTGAATCGGAATCCTCAAAAGTTTTAGATACTGCGGTATCTTTTACGGACGTGCTAACCTCAGTCATGTTCATCTTCTCCTTAACTGGCTCGTATACTTCGTCAACTTTGATATTGGAAAGGCCAAACTTTTTCGGCTTTTCAGATTCCAAAGGTGAACCTGAAATGTTTCCTAACAACACGTCGTCTAAACCTTGGCATCTTTCCAACCACTTTTTATCGACATCAATTTTAACTTCTTGGGCTATTTTTGGAACTATAGTAATTGGTTCATCCTGACTTTTCTGAGATTTCTGAGACAAAATAGTTTCGAGATCAGGCAGCTCTTCCTGGCTTTTAACACTTTCTAAGGAAAAAATGTCTGACTGACTCCCTGACCGATTAGCGAATGAATTTCGCGTTAATCCTTTGCGCGGATTTCGCTTTGTAAAACTCTTAGATGGGAACAACTTTGAATTAAGATTGGTTTTAAAAGGTTTTTGCGGGGATTTGCTTTTCTTCTCGCTCACTTGGCTAACTCCTTTACCCCAAGCATTTTTATTTAATTCAAGTTCTTCCACCGGCTCAAATTGCTTTATTACATGATCGTCGGCCAGATTTACTATATTTTTCACTGCAACTTTCTGAGACGCATCTAATTCCTCTATATTGGAAAACAGGGAATTACTAGTATTCGATTCCGGATTTACTAGAGATGCTACTCCTGAAGGAAGATCGCCTAGTGTATTATCACCTAAAAAGCTACCTTCTCCATGGGATGTGTCTAATATATCAAATCCATCCTCGGATAGAACATCATTTAGAGTGTCCTCAAGAAATGATGTTTTGAGTATGTAGTACATTTTGTAAGAGTCTCGAATTTCCTTTGGTGCTTCACGAATATCATACTGGCGATTAAAATAAAAAATAATTCAGGAGACGTATTATTATCAAAGTGAAAAATTGTTCGTTAGGAGTTATTTCACTGTTTTATCTACCTCTAGAAACCAGAGATTTGCTAATTACAATTCACTGGAATTATACACGATTTTTGAAATAAAAAAGTTCAGTATCTAGAAAACATTACTCAACAATAAACAACAATAGCAACATATACAATTGAAGTCGGCAAGAAAATTGGATAAACAGTGCTCTTGTTTCATGTAAATTTTGCGTCGTTTCTGTTATCTTTTTTAAATAATTAATGAAATATATGTTTTCAAATTATACTAATATCTCGGTAATCTGAACAAATTGTCTTAAAAGCAAAATGGCGGGCGCCAGTTGGAAAGGTAGATTATCGAGTTAAAATTGGAGAGCTAGATTAGTCAACGATTTATCGTACGTATATATTAAATTCGGAATCAAATTTTAGGAAATTTTTGTTTGAAAAATTTAAACGGCCGACAGTTTTTTCAACGTGTTTTAGAAATTAAAAATTGTTTCGGTGTTGTATACTTGCCTTTTGTCTTTCAAAATTCGGATTACAGATTACAAGAATTATAGTAATAATAATTACAGACTTATGAAAACAGTCGGTCCGGATTAGCTCCATATTCGAACTAGCGAGACATTATAGTATTACAATTATTTTATACTTTTCCATCAATTTCCAGCACCAATTTTGGATGTTTTATTTTTGATTAAAAAGCTTTCAGTCTCAACTGTTCTTTTATTAATATTTAAAATTTCTATTTATTTTGTATAAACAAAAAACTAGTTATTTGACACCTTTTTCTAAGTGTAAATTAATTTTAATTTAATTTTTTTATAAATTTAAGTATCCCTTACACAAAAAAACTTTTCTTATGATTTTCTAAAATGTTGAATTTCTCTTATTAAAAAATTGTTTGTAATAATGTAATGGTCATTATAGAGAAATCAACGAAATTTACATAAATTGTATTTCTTTAATAGTAGCTAATTGCAAAAAAGACCTAATATATACTTAGGCTGAAAGACAGTTTCTAAATTTTGAGCAAATTGTAATACAGTACATAAGTTTATAGTATGTATATAATAATAAAAATTGTATTGGCATTAAGGCTGCATGTTGCATGTGCAATATAAATATTTAGTTTAACTCTCATCTATTCAAGAAATTTGGAAAAAAAAAAACAATTTATATCAACACGAAACTTTTTCCGCATGGATACATCACTAGGTCCACCCAAAGGTGTATCGGTTTTATACTACTTTAAATATTTTTATTCTTCCTCTTTTCGAAAGCATGCATATTCAAAATTAAGAAGGACGCTAATCAAAGTTTTCATCCATGTTCAATAGACATTTACTTATTTTACGTGAGCTATAATAATTAAAACTTAATCTTGAAAATTATTCATTAAAATATTATCATAACGAACGAGTGTTTTCTTAAAACTGAATTTATTTTGTCTAGACTGTGTTTATCATGCTAAAGTATCTGTATTTTCTAAGAAATCTTTAGCTATCTAATGTTCTATAAAATATTATGACGACATAAATTGCATTCAAAATATGAGGTGGATACGTACATACCCTTTTCGATCTAAACTCTACTCGTTAAGCATTAACAAGTTAATACTATTATTATTATTATATTTACGAAGAGTGGTTGTATGCGCCAAAATTAATTCATGGCGCACGCCTCCTATTAAGTATAATTTTCTTAACTTAGGGACGACAAAATAACTAAAATCGATGCTCATTCATTTAACATTCAACAAGTAATTAGACTGCACGACAAGATTGCTTATATATCCACTTTTTATGCAGGAGCAAAGTGCTGATATTACATTATTACCTTTGAGGGAATTCTGCCATGTACCCTCTTGAAGTCCCTCTCCCAGATTTTCACTCGGTATTTGTACTTTTCGTACCGTTGTTTTGTGTTATCCATAATTGTTCAAACCTTCTAAAATTTAAGTAAATTAAAAGTCCCTATGTCAGCAATTGATCCGCAGACACCGTACTTACGTCAAATTTTAGCGCCAACACGCGGAACGTAAACAAGGAACGGTCGGAAATAGGTCGGTTCGTATGAAAGAGACGGCAAGAACACCGAACACGTTCACGGCGTGACAGTTCAATCGGAACGTGCGAATTTGTCGGGTGGGGAAACCACTCAAAAGCTCAACATTTTATCACCTCACGTCAGTCAGTGTCGGCCAGTAACAGTGAGGGGTTTAGTTCAGAATCATAGAGACGTTCGACCGTTGTGAGTAAAGTCGGACGTGGATCGTTGGCAGGCGGATATCCTGCAGTCGTGCTTATAGTTTCCTCGATCCCTGAGAAATCTCCTAATAACAAATTGTACCATGCACTACCTGCAAATTGTGCTTTGCCTCGTCTTATGTCGAGTCGCCTACGGTGTGTCCCGGTGGGGTAAGTGAAATTATGCTGACGACAAATTTTATAGGCCTTTGCCGCACGGCAAAAGTTTGCGATAACCAGTGTACAGACTGCGCCGATGTGTTAGGTAACGTCTGTGATAAAAATGTAAGAGTTCTGTTCGTTGGATCTGCGCGACCCACCGCGATTATATAATCCATCATGTTCTTGAGCAGCACGGACTATTTGAAATTAGCATTCATTCAGAAATTGCGAGAAATTCCGTCTGGAAATCGAATGGAGTTTGCAGTTTGCAGTTTGCAAATCGCCATTCATACACGCCAACGAGTCACGTAGCCCAGAGAGCGCCTAATTTGGAGGTATTGGCACTTTTTCCACAAACAATTCGCGCACTCGAGCCGAAAGCCAGCAGAAAGCATGGTCTACGTTTTCGGTTACTCGAACATGTGCTTCGATTGCGCCGCTCTTGCGTCAAGCTATTTTAGTGACACCAATTGGCACCGACTGGCTGAGCGACAGACTAGAGATTATGCACTAGAAAACCAAAGCCTCTGGAAACGAGGGAAAATTGCATAAAAAGCCTACTCAGTTGCCAATTGCAGTTCATTACGATAATTTTTACTCCAGATGAGAAGTGGAAGTAAAGTATCATTTGACTGGGGCTACGCAGCGCGGAGCTAAATTTCCGATTTCCTTAGTAGTTATAGTATGAAGGTTCCCAAATTAGGCAAGCGGTTTAAAGAAACCAGTGCCACTGTTTGGGGCATCGCAAAGGTCAATGAATAATCCGTGGGCCCAGAAATCCGCTATAATTGGGTCAACGACTTTTTTAGTATATAAAATAGGCTCGAGATTGAATAATACAAGCATTTCTAGAAAGCACTGAAAATGTGATATGATCAAAGAAAGATAATATAAATAGTACTTAAAACCTGTGAATGGATATTGTGAAAATTTAATTTATGGCGCACATGTTGATTCAGTCAAATCGGCTGTAGTAATAATCTGTACCAGACGTTGCGCATTTAATTCGCGTCTGTTTTAGCCACATTCTCTGCCATCTGCTACTCCGGAAAATTGCAGAAACAGCACCGTCCGTAATAATGATTTGCTTAAAAGGAGAAATTCGTTAATTAATATTAGAGAAGAGATTTGTAAGCGATTTCCAATTATATAAGCTATAAATTAATTTTCAGATCTTTAGTACTATCATTTAAATAAACTTATCTTAGTGTTTATTCTAAAATCCAATTGTAATTCCGAACTTAAGGAATTTTATAATTCTTTATCTCGTTAATAATTTCAGTTTTGACTTTATAGGATAAAGTAAAAGTAGAAGTTGATTATAAGTAGTCAAAATTTATTTAAAATTTGACTATTCCCCTGTATTTTTGTGTACTAGTCGATATTATGATTTTTCTCTCTTACGATGATGATATCAAAATATCACTTTAAAATTCCATAGCATTTTTACACATTTAATTAATAGATAAAAATAATTAATTCCATTTCTTCTCTACATAAAAATACTCAGAACATATGTTCTAACTTCTTATGTATGTGTAAAAAACACACGCGTTATGTTATTTTCGCTTATCTCAGGAATTCCAGTGGCATTTAGTTATAAATTGGGAAGCTATGAGATATTCAGAGGCCAACGTGATTAAGTCCATTTTTTACAGTTTTCCATTTTAGTAAAACTTAATCGAATACATAAATGATGTCTTGTTTTTCAAGGATTTATACGTTATTTTATTTTTATTATATGATGTGTAGCCTGTGGTCAAATATATATGAACAAAATTTTATAAATAATTATATTAAAAACATTAGTTTACTTGGTTTGTTTTCCATGAACTCAATCACGTTGGTTTGAGAGTTATTAATTATGAGTTAATAAATATATCTGCAGCGAAAGGATTACAGGTACGCTTAAAATATAAAGTTGTAGAGGAAGTATTTATTTATGTGTGCTCTGGTAATAACTGAGAAATTATTCGAAAAGTTTTGTTTTACAAAACGTTGGTTCATGGACGTTAAAATTAACAACCTCCCTTGAGAGGTTTGTCTGCATAAATATTTTTAAAATTTAAGTTTAGACCTTTTAAAAGTCCGAAGTGACGAGAATTTGTTTTTCGTTTTTCTCGAAATCTATAAAATATTTCTAAGTCCTTGGCTAACGCAGTTGCAATTTAATTATTACTTAGAAAATATTGAAGGGAAATTCGAGAAGAATGAAATTTTCTTGAAAAGTATTGCAACGTATTGAAGGATGCTTTGACCTATGAACCTTTACCTGGTCTTCAAACAATAGGATTCTGTTGAAAGGTTTTTAATTTCTCCATCAGTAATATAACGGTATTTTGGGTAAAAGGGATTTTTCCAAATACGAGAAAATGTAATTAGCGTGCTTACCTGTGTACCTTAATTGTGCGGGCGTCATAAAAAGAGGTAAAAGAATACTCCTTTATGTGGACGAAAGAATCCTAATATTAAAATATAAAATAAAATCTATAAATGCAAATGGCTTTACTACTTTAAACTTTGATAAAAAAATGATCACAATGTGGATGAGTTGAATAAAAGGTACATTATTTTTATATTTCAGTTGGCTTATAACACGAGTTTTATACTAAACAGTCGACGTAATGTTATCCAATCTATGAGGAACATAAACAAAATGGTATACTTATTAACAGAGCATATCCAATGTCATATTTGTCATATTTTACTATCAACATAGCCGTGTTACGATAAAATAAATTGGCAATGGATGTTATTACCTATTCCTATTACTAAGCTAATAAAAGCTTATTTATGCTCTTGACAGATATGCGATACAATTTTCGATCAAAAATTTTCATATTTCCAATGATATGGACCTAACGTGTTGATATTATGTATATAATATTTAAGTTGTGCTTTTATTACAATTATATATTAATCTGACGATGGTATTTATTTTATTAAGATTTTAATATATTCTTCTATTATTTGAAGACGTTATTTAAATATCTTAGTGATAGTCTAACTTATTAGTTTAATATTTAATAATAGTCATATTTCTAATGAGTAAAAGTAATATGAAAAAAATGCACGTATAAAGTTTACATACAGTTTGATTTAAAGTAATGAACGTATCATGGTTCTTAATTTTATACAATTATAGAGTGATTTGTCATCATGACAGACAAAATTGAAGTTCTATGAGAATAAAACTCTATTTAGATTCGAGGTTTCGATTTCTTTTGAAGTCTTTTTATGTATTTTCACTATAGGAGAATGTTACCGGGTATTCCATTATTGATTTTTCAGAAATAATAGCTAGTTTTATTTTTTCGTTCTACTTTAAATTTGTAAACGTTTCGAAAGTTTATATGCCTTGAATGATCAAATGTACGTTATTTGAAATTTTTATGCATAAAGCAAATTACAGAAATGTTGATGAAAATATTCAGAGTCCAGAATTGTTGACCCTAGAAATCGAAAAGAAAGTATGGTTTAAATTAAATTTCTATCCCGGTTTAAAATCTCAATACAATGATAAGCTCAACTTTCTTTCAGCATCTTTACATTTCGGAAAAAAAAGTGTTATATGTGGTAAAATGAACTGAATATATTAGTTTTAAATAAATTTTAATTAAAATTATCTTTAGAATATCTAGATGACTTTGAGAAAATATAAATTCTATATATCGTAAGTATTTCTCAGGTAATTTTCGAAGAAGCGCTCGTAGATGGAAAGTGGGCATCCCCCCAATGTTTAATATAATTCAGATTTTCTACTATTCAATGTAATTGAGGTTACACGATAAAGATCAAATAACTGGTAATCTGAAATAATTGGTTTCGTATTTTTAAACAACTGAAGAAATTAATTGTGATCAATAATGAACAGAATTCTTTCGGCAAATGATATTAATTGCTTACTCCAATTAGTCAACGGTTTTAGGAGAACCTAAAATGTTTTAAGAACATCGTAATTTGTCTCATAACATGTTTCTTAACTTTTAATACTTTATTAATATTACGATGCATCATATTATCTTTGTGTCTCTCAACCTCTCAAAAAAGGAGTTAGTAAGTTGAGATTATAAGTCGATCCAGCGAAAAATTGATTCGGAAAAAATATCGACAAAATTTATGTCATTTGATTTGTATAAGACCTACTTAAAACTTAAGCTGAATTACAATCGCGTAAAGAATTGATTTGCTATTTTTTGATTTGCACTTTTCCAGCGCTCGTGCAGAATTCGCTGATGAAAGAATTTCGGCCAAATTGCCTTTCTAGACGGAAAGTCAGTCAACTCGCTATTTGCAGCAACGTGTCGCTGTTAGAAAGACAAGGCTACTGGGTAGAATAATGGAGAATTATAGATTTAATTTTTGACCCTGCTTCCGCTTCCACCTGTAACTTTCCGCTTTTGAGCATTTTCCGGTATTTGCAGCGTGATTTCCTTATGTCGATCGCTTCTCAGAAATGATATTAAAAAGATAAATGACATTTATCCGATACTAAACTAGTTTCATGCCTTCACCAATTAAAACGCTGCAGGATTTAAAAAGCTGTTTAATTTTTATAAATGAAAGGGAAGGAAAAGTTGCAAGAACATTCGTCGCTTATATTAAACGGTTTTGAAAATTATTCTTGGATTGATCAAGCGTGACGTAAAAATTTTCACTGCCACTTGGCTAAATTTTTCTGAAATTAATTGTTCACTTTTTATCACATTAGAGTACTTTTAAAATATTTACCTAACAGGTAGTGAGTGTGAGACCTGGTAAGACTTATTAAACTTATTAAAAAGCGTCAATGAACTCGAAGTTATAGTATCCCTACTTTACTTAAGCTTGAGATGACTAAGGTTGCATAAGAAATGCTTCTGTCGGCATGTGATTGTTTCTATTTTAGCCACAAATCATATAATGAAGACTTATTTTTATCCTGAAAACATACTCGCAAGAAAGTTTATACGATGTTCTATTATGCAAAATTCAAGAGCTGTACGTGATTATTTAATCTTATTGAATCTAAATTCTAAATTTAATTATTCACTGATTGGGAATTTCTGATTAAAATATGCGAAATAATCAATGTTCTGCTTAAATTGTTTCACTTAAGACTTCTTATCAAACAAGTAAATCTTAAGAAGTTGTAATCGTGTCTGTTTTGCACTTTACATAAGATGACAGACTTAAACTGCGTTTTTGGAATTATACAACACAAGCAGGATTTTTAAACATAAAGAAGAAACAATAACAAGATTTAAACAACTAAGAAAGCTTTAATTATTTCCTATAAGTATAGATTAATTATCTCTGTGGATTCAATGTCAAGGCTATTGTTTAGGTAATCGAAGAGTACTAGTTGTTTGTTGTGTTAAGCTTAAAGTTGAGTATATTGTAAGAATACTTCAAGCGAATATTAGTCTAAAGGTTAACTATAAATTCTACATAAGACATGATTTTTATTATCTTTTTTATTATCAAAGCCTAATTTTTATAATATTTAATTCGTTCGTAAATAATTGTCAAGAAATTTTTACTATTTTTGTTTTAAATGAAAAAATTGTTTAAAACATTGGTACACAAAAGATATCGTCCATAAAAAAGAAGGTATTTTACAGAATTAGCATAGTAGCTTTTATATTTACATTATTATAATTGCAGTTTTAATATTAAATTAGCGATTTTCTGGTGTTTTGTGATTTACCCAAGATTCTCTTAGTATTGTTGCCCTGTACTACCTTTTTATAAAAGTATGTCATAGTCTAGAATAATTTGGATGAAAGTTAATGACGCCATATAACACTTATTTTGGAGTTTTATTAACTATAAACTCGTTAACTTTTCATTGTCTAGCTCAATAAATTGTAGACTATTAAAGTTCCTAGACAAATTATTTGATGCCTAATTTCTCCATATTGATCCAATTGTTTTATAGTTTGAACATTGGATGCAAAAGCGTCTTTTTGCTGTGGAAAAGGCAAGTTAAGGCCTCATTGATTTTGTGTGAATTGTTTTCTTTTTTTATGAAAGAATATTGTAAAAAAGTGCGTTCATATGAGCTTATCATAACAAAGGAGGAAGATGTTCATCTATCTGAAACGTGTTTCAAATGTATATTTATTTATTTATTTTTTAAAATTCTTTAATAGGAGCATGTCGGCTGATTCGATCACGTTGCTAACTGTGTGAAAAATAAAATTTCCTGACAGCCAAAGGTTAAGATCTTTAACTATCACTTTCCACCTTTATGTTTTTCCCCTATTGTGTAATAATAGAGCTAATACATTTCAAAATCACTATAGAGTATGCCAGTTATGCAATTAATTGAGAACCAAACTAAAAACATTGAATTATCTATAAAAGTTTCCCATGGGGTTCTAGCCAAAGATTAAAACGCCGGTTAAAAAGTATAAATAGAAAAAAATCTTATAGTATTTCCGATAAAGATAACAAAATGTAGTAATTTTATTGGCGGGAAAATTTCTTCATTCATATTATCCAGAGTCAAATGAATGATTAGGCAAAAAAGTAAATAAATGGAACGTCTGTGATTATATCAAATCGTCTTGCGTAATTTAAAAGCAAATGTGCGCCCCACAACGATGTGGGTGCAGTGGATTTCCTAGAAAATGGCCTGTTTTTAAATAGAAGTGTCAATTGTTCGGTAATCATATGAACATTGAATGAAAGTACAATGGGATCTTACGAGAAGAGACATCTTATCAAAGCACCTGAAAGGTGATACGATCGATGTTATATTTTCTCATGTAATGTACGTGACTGGACGCAAGTAACAACCTATGTTTATACTAGCAAATAGTTGAATTCGCCGAAGAGGAGGTTGGGGGGTTTTCGCTTCGATAAATAAAGGGTCGTGTTCCAAGAATGATAACGAAATATGCAACGCCGCAAGAAGCAACAAAAATCCGATGATCTGTGCTACTTGAAGAAGACGCGCGGGAAAATCGGTAAATTAAAGTATTTGCAGACTTTTGATATATTTAATATATTATATACCCGTGCCGTGCAATTCACAGAAGCATCATAACCACCTTCTCAATCACCTTCTCATATGCATTTTATTTTTATGGATTTGCTTACTGCCCTGCTGTTGCCGGGAGCTTTTAATGTTTAAACGAATGCATATAAATTTACCTTATTTTAGATGCTGACGTATGAAAAAAAGCCTACGTAATTTTACAGACAATGTTTTACTCATTTACGTTTATTTCATTTTTTTTTCAAATGGTTTGCAACTTGCTCTAAAGTGTGTTCTGCATTTCTATATGATAAACATTTTATGGTTATTCATATTTATTTAATTAATTCACTAATATTAATGTTGGTAAATTATTTTTTTCACGGCCAGTGACTTCATCTTTACGCAGTTTATAATTTTGAAATTCCCGTCTCTACTTCCATCTAACTTTAACTACTTGTCTTCAACTTGCTGTTAGTGCGTCACAATTCGAAAAGAAATCCGAACCAAGTTAATTTCTCATGCCATGTACCTTTTAGGTTTTCATTTTACTTTCTATCTTGGTGCTGATTAGAACCAGGAAATGGTAGTCATTAATTGTTGCTGGTAAGTAGCAAAACTGGATATGTGTAATATTCATTATCCAATATTTATTAGTGCCCACGTGCACTATTTCCACCGGGATATTTGCATTACAATTGTTGACATTATAGTTTCTTAATATAATGATTCTATTACCATGCAACAACAATGAAATTTTCCTTTAAGTAATATATTATAGTAAGTCACCATTGCTCCAACTATCAGATTTATAATATTTATGTTGGTTCCACTAGTCCGCAGCTGTGATGTCTTGTACCTCACACTTAGCCAATTATCAATAGCTTTTATAAAAATTAATTTAAATCAATTAGTTTCGCCATTCAACCATGTTACCTAATGGTTAGCGCTCGTGCCTAACAACTTCGCTTCCGGGTGTATCTATTATCACAATCTCGACACATCCGTCGTCCTATGTAAATAATTTCATGAGAATAGAAAGAACCTGTTGCGATTAGACGTGGTACTATCGCTGTTAGAAACTAGCTATTTTATACCACGTCTTATCAATTGATTGCAGGACGTGATTATTATTATCAATAATATCAATATCAAACTTTAGGGTATTTAATCTGAAACCACACGCATTATGAAATAAAAGTGATCCAAAAAGTATTTTAAGTTATTGGTAATAGTTGGTATTTATTACAAGTTATATGTAAAAATTATAAAAATAGAGGATATAGAAACAAATCATTGATAAGTCAATAGCTATGTTACAGAACCCCTTTTTTGCGTAATGTTATTAACAAACATTTTGAATTATATGCTATCAGAAGTTCCCGAAATTTAATAATGTTGCTTTTATGCTAAACTTAAAACAATTCTAAATTTTTAAAAATTCGGATAATAAAATATGAAAGACAATAGGTAATAGGTATTAATTAATTAATATACAAATTCAATTAATTTCGAAAGTCCATCTTTTTCTCTACAATTATATAAATTAGATAGTGCGGAATTTCATACTATTTTTCATTCACGTAAATTCGAAATAATGTTTTGAAAAACTCCTTGGCGGTTGGACTTTTGTTTAAGAAATAATTGATTAACTAATCATAGATCTGAAATAGGTTCTCTACCTCCTCATACAAAACAAAGTGTTACTTCAAATCTCCTGACGTCACTAGGTGAACAATAGGAGTGACTGAAATTTTAAACACATTACATAAAAAAATAATATGCACAAAAAATATACGTTTTAAAATTTTATTTTATGAGCCATCCCAAGGGGTTGATGGTAGCACAACTTGGTCCTCATTTCAGGGGTTTTAGGTTCGATTCCAATCTTGTTCCACGCTACTCGTTTAGTACGGCACCTAATTGAAACTTAATTAATTAAAAAAAATTTGCCAATCTGTTTTTTTTTTCGCATCTTAGACTGTACAACAACCATGCTAATTTTGATTTCTTTTCTTTTCAGATTTTGCCGTGGTAATAAAAGATAAAATTGTTTTCTACAACGAGAGCTGGTCGGAAATTGCTGCAGCAGCCCACCAATTTAAAGACCTGTCCGCAATAACATACGATGAGCGTGAGGATAAGATTTATTTCACCGATAAGTCCGATGATGGAAGTATATTTTCACTGAAACTCTCTGAAAAAGATAGAAATCACTTTATTGATCAGCTGGTGTCCAGAATCGAGGGTGAAAGAGTTGGTGGATTAGCGTACGACATTCTCGATCAAGCCCTCTATTGGACAGATATGGCGAATCGCAGAATATACCGCATGTATACAAAGGGTGAAAATCGCACTCCAGAAATACTACTTAACTTCACTGAAAATACTGTTCCTGATGGTATTGCGATAGATATTTGTCGCCGAAAATTGTACTGGACTACCTCATACCACAAAAATCCAACAATCGAGAGCTCTTACCTGGACGGATCAAATAGGAAGGTTCTTGTGAACAAAGATCTCTTTAAACCACATGGAATTACAGTGGACCAATTTACTAGCCGTATTTATTGGGTTGTTGACCAAGAGGGGGAGCATTTTTCAGTAGAAAGTGCTAAATTGGATGGTTCCGATAGGGAGATAGTAGTGAAAGGTCAAGGACATACACCGTTCAGTATAGCAATTACAAAGAAGACCATCTATTGGAGTGATGTTAACCACATGGCAGTATGGAACGCCTCCAAAACTGAAACCGGCCATGCGCAACAAGTTAACTTTACCGTAAGGCCGCAGGGAATCTTTGCTAGAACTGATTTCCTGTGGAAGATGAATGATGTAGATGAATGCAAAGATGTTGTTAGACGTATTAAGTCGGAGATTAAGGAAGAGCAGAACAAGAATGCTATTGCATCTAAAATCGAAGCTCAGAAACAGGAGGTAGACTGCCTAAATGGGGGGATATATAACATGAATAGTGGTACATGCATATGCAAACCTGGCTTCACGGGGGAGAAATGCGAATCCGATAGTTGTCACAATTACTGTGTACATGGAACTTGCACCTTTTCGTCCTTGCGTGACGTGGAATGTATTTGCCAAGATGGTTTTATGGGTGCGCGTTGCGAAACTTACAAGTGCCACGATTATTGTCTAAATAATGGTCGTTGCGAAATCTTCAATTCGGAGCCCATGTGCCACTGTCCAGATTCACACTCAGGTTTGCGCTGTGAGAATAATTCAACCGAATCATGCCTTCTGTACTGCAAACTGAAGGCTTTCGAGCCAGACACCCTTATACCTCCAGTGTGTCAAGAGACGTAAGTTTTTTTTTTATGTTTAATTAAATATTTATTAATAGAATTCGATTGTGATTAACATTTCAAATAATGCATTTTTTCTTTGTGGCTTTAACAGATACAGTTTCAATAGTCATGAGCTTAGCTTTCACGAAAGATTAAATTATTTAATTCGAATTGTTAATTTTGTTCACATATCGTTTATTGTAGGTATTGTAGGAAATATATAAACTGCTGCTTGCTTATATAGTTTCAGAATAATTGATTCAATGGTGCGAGTCTGAAAAGGCAAATAGAAGTGATAGTTGTGTTGTTTCTATATAGCAGCATTAGGATCAGGTGTATAAAGTATAAATATTTATCTATATATTTAGATATCTCACAATAAGTCAGCAGTTTGTTTTTAATACAGAAACAATTGGACAGTAAAAATTCTTTTAAAAAATATTTTTAGCATAATAAAGCAACAGACTAATAAACATTTATAGCAATTTTTTGTAGTAATTAGGTCATCTTGAAGACGAAAATTTAATAACTTTCCACATTTTACTGCCTATTTGTAACCTCTTTGACAAAAAATAGCCATTTAAAATAAATAATAATAATATTAAAGACAAAAGACTTGAATTATGTAGGGTTTACATCTAAAATATATCGAGAGAAAATTGAAAAATAAATAAACTTGTACAACTAGTTTTCTTATTCATTTATTGATTCACCTTGCTGAAGACATGATTAACTGATTTAAGTCACGCTTGATTTACCAGACAATAATAAGTAGAAATTTAACTTTTATTTCAGGTGCGAAGATTACGGACATTTAATCAAGAGCTTACCAGCTTTCCTCGAGGCAGAAAAATTATCAACTTGCACTGTTAGTAACAAGACTATAATTATTCTTGTGATCAGCGTTTTAGTTGGCCTAATGATAGTCTTGTTAATTGTGGAAAGTATCCGACGAATGAAGAAACCATTAAGACCAAGAATTAAAAAGACCTTTGTCGTGCAAAAGAAGATATCACAAACACCTTTAACCAGTAGACCAGTCGCCACGGAACAATGCGAAATAACAATCGAAGATTGTTGCAACATGAACATTTGCGAAACAGTAAGTTTCTGACCTTTTAAGCTCTTTTTTTACCTGTTCTATTGGCTTTGCGCACTTAATTAATGTATTTATTTTTTTATGATGCAGCCTTGCTTCGACCCAAAACTACTGCAGCAGAACATAGCATACGATAGCTGTAAGGAAGACAAAAAAGTGCTGATCAACTCTATGGAGGAGGATTTGTATTAGATATCAAGATACCGATCCATTAGGGAAATTGTGTTAATTTATTTTAAAAATAATTTTTGAATACATAAACACGACGAGTGGACGCTATCTGTTTTGAAGATAGCTGCTAAATTCATTGTTGGATGGTTAATATTTCGCCTTGCTTAGTTTTTGATCGATTTAGTTCGATTTATGGCATAAGCGAAATATTGAATTACTTTCCTTTATTTATCATTTCAAGTAGAAAACGCTCAAAATCCTCGCTTAAGATTTTTAATTTTAAAGTTTAAGTTCTGTCAGGGGTTAGTTACCATTACTTTTTATCGTTGTTACTTAAAAAAGAGTATACTTAAATTTATTTTTGTATTACGGTTGCAGAGGGCGTTTTGGCCTAGAATTATTCAAAAAGTGTACTTAAATGTGGCAGGCATCTATGATGTACTATTTTTAAGAAAACAGGAGGAAATAAGAATTACACAGGGCAGCTTATATTTAGGCTACTTAAAATCAAACACTTTCTAAATATTGTCGTTTAATGGCGCTAGTATGAGTAGATATTTAAAGAATGCTTGCGAATATTCTTTCTAAAGGCAAACTGTGCTCTGTTCCGCTTTAATTTTCTAATCGAACTGAAAACCTAGACACAAATTACTTAAATTTCAAAGTCAAAGCAATACCTCTTGAAGTCCTTTTTTTTTTATATAAGATTAAGGCCACGTCCAAACACCGTTCAGATATTGGCAATTGTTCAAAGGTTGTGAAAACCGAGCAGCTATAATCGAGCCATTTTACTTTTGAAAATCCGTTATTTGAAATAGATCAATGAATTTGATGTATTTTGAAAATTTTTTGTCTTGCACGCTGATTTAAGACACTGGGAAGTGTAAATGAATCTAAAGAAATATCAAGTGCGGTTTCATCTTTACAAACTCCAAAGGAATGGATCCTTTTATCTGAGTCTATAAATGTACGAAAATAGCCCTTTGGATGGTTGACTCGATTACAAGTTTAAATCGGAATACAGCGCCAGGGTCAGAGCATGTCCACGTTATGAATAAAAGTATTTAATGTAAAGAAATATAATTAGGCCCTTTTTAAAAAAATACGAGAGCAAGATTAATTCGTTCGTTTACACATCTTGCATTCGTATTCGATTGGTTTAAATGTAGTTAAAAAAAATACAAAGAGTTAAAGAGCTATTAAATCATAAGTTTTCTGTTTAATAATTATCCTGCAGGGATAACACTGCCTGAAAATCAAAATTTATCCTATGCAGTAAATTGGAAATTGATGGTTGTTGATTTTTAAGTACATAAATTAAAACGTGGAGATATAGAAGAGATCAAGAATGGAATTTAAGAAAGAGTATATGAGTTAAATCAATAGCATTTTTAATAAACAAATTTTTAATTGGCTGAAATATGAAAATTTGTTAATTTTTGAAAATCGATGTACATAAAAGTCTGTGGAGTATCCACATAAGAAATGTGATATTACACTAGGTCTATTTTGTAAAAAGAACAAATAAAATTAAACAAAAAACAAATGTTTTTGATTTTATGAAATGGGGTTTGGTTAAATTTTTCGCCATTTCATTGTACATGCTGATGTTCCAAAGTTAAATTATGTACTGGACTGTGTTTTGATTTAAGAATAGTATTTGGATGCGAGATATTGCATTGCAAAAGTAGTAAATGAAAGGAATGAACTTCATGTTTAAGGGGATATTTCAAAATCTTTTTAGACTCATAAAGGCTTTATTTTATTTTTATATTTTTAATATATTAAAATGTTCTGAAGATTTTACCATTTAAATTTCCTATAGAACTAAATCGACTTGCCGAAAATATCATACCAGGTATACAGATAAATACTTAAAATTTAATTTTAATGTTGAAGAAAAAATGTTAACTTCCTAAATTTAAAATAATTCCTTTGGTGCCTTAAATGGTGTGTTAGTTGTACATCATTAAACAGAACAAAGACTGGCACTGAAACAGAAAATGGTCTCCGGTCAATTACTGGAAAAAGAAAATTTGTGCGAGGGAAAACCAAAAATGTGGCGGAGATCAAATGAAACGTTGGACTAAAAATCCGACGCTACTATGTCTGGATACAATTCTCTTATTGTTCTTTTGTAAATTGTACTAATATTTTCGTCATAAAGAGTCACTTCAACAGTTGTTTACAAGTATTCAAATAAATAAAGTCGTTACAGTTCAAAATATTTACATTAAAATCTTTCTAAAACCATTCCTAGTGTCCCTACTGGTTAACACTTGATCGAATACTTTCACCTTAAATTTTTTACTTATTTAAAAATTTACATGTTTACAAGTAGAGTATGTATTTCGCCCCGTCTCCCGATGTTACAGGCTAATAGATGTAGAGAGTGAATGTTGCGGAATTATTCAGTGGGCAAAGTTGAACCGAGATACGGTCCGATGGCACAGCCACCGAAAAACTTGTCGAACCCGCGTCCTTATCCATGTACATATACCACTGGCTCGACCAATTTTCGAACCCCAGTGTTTTAAGTGATCTGTGCTAAGCTGTTAAGGAAAATTTGTAGAACAATAATGATTTAATTAAGATGGGTTAGTTTGATAAGACTAAGATTCAATTGCAATATTTTCTTTTAGGGTAATTTCGCTACTGTTGGTTTTTCCACTGCGTATTACTTCCAAAATACCAATTCTTTTCGATTGAATTGGTTATTACTCGTAACTTGGTAAGACGAAATTGCGGGAAAAATTTTATCAAACCTTTTGCAAACTTATTTAAGGAGTTACTCTGATTTTCGAGGTAGAACACATTTCATTTAATATCATTATATTCTTTTATCTTTCTTTAATATGCCCGTAAACGACTTTTTCAAAAAGTCGAAAATATGAAATTAAAAAGGCATCGAAGCAGTTAAAATCTAAAAGCGAGTTTTTCCCGAAACTGCTTTTGATTTTTACCTGGTGGAAATAATGCACTGATAATGAAAAAGCTCATTTTGTTTGTATCTTCTGTAGGTTCTATCACTATGATTTTGCAGACGTTATAGAAGATGCAATTAGAAACAATATATGCTTTTTTTCATTAAGATCAATGCAGTGCAGTGAAGATCTTATCGATTATTCATATTTTTTTAGCCTTTAAAATTGAAGAAAAGGGTTATCAATTGATTTTTTTATATCACTGGTTTTTAGTGGCTTTATTAAGATGTTTGCTTTTTAATTTCTGATGAGCAAAACTTGAACCATTACATCCACTACATCATTCAATCGCGCGCAATGGCAGATTTATAGAAATTTCTCTATTTGAATTAAGTTACGTTTTCTTGTTTTCTCTACTTTGGTAACATTATGAAATACGTTTTTTAGTAGACATTTCATTGAGATCATACTTAACCTTCCTGCACATGTGTGATTATTGAATATGAGAATTCGAGCCGGTTGTGCAGTATATGAAGCACTTACATCGCTTAAATGCATTTTTGGTATATATTACAACTATAGTGTAATTAAGACATCTTCAATCGGAAAATATTATAAATCTACACTTTAAAATGATTTTAAAAACAAAAACTGGAACAAATTTAACTTTCATTGGTCATGTGAATAGACACGTGGGTTCAGAAAGATCAAAATTGATACTAAAACATTTTAGTAAGTGGTTTTTGAAAAGGATATAATAATGTCCAAGGTGGGTGTCCTCCGTTTATATATGTCACGTAGGTAAATCCGTCTTTACCTTTGCCACGAATATTATAATAGTAAGGCAAAAAGGAATGAAGATGGAATCTGGTAAAAAATACATGCAATAAAAGTTTTTTAAGTTTTTTGTACCAAACCTTCGTTTCTCGTAGAATTGGATCGCTGCCTGATTTGTAGTTAAAACATGAAGAAATATTGCTTTAACTGAATGCCTCTCAGCCGTTGTAAGGTGATTTACTAATGATTCCAGCAGAAGCGAACCAATTCCGTTTCTTCTGTGTTTCCTATGAACGCCTAGAGATAAAATATATCCGACATCGGAATTCTTCCCCATCGAATCGGGTAAAATTCCTCTATCCTGGAATGCTTCTAATGTGCACCTAAATTCTGCTAAAAGTAATCAGAAAAATCACCTCTTTATTTAGTTTATTGTATGGTCTAATCTCGGCAACGATAAGTCCAATTATAGCTAAATTATAAACAGCTGCTAAGGCAAAAAACCGTGAACTCGATGTAATGTCTTCATACCATGATAATGGGTAGTCTATGGGAAACCAGTCCTGGCATAATGTTCTGACCTAAAGGAAATTATTGCAAAATTACTCGAGATTAGACATTTCGGTGGCTACTTCTCCTAAGTCGTCAGGACACAAAAAACGTAACTGAACATCGGTGACGGAGCATAGTGGCACATGTTCACTTGGTGGTTTGTTAGAGTTCTCGGTCTGGTTTGCTTTCTGTTTAGGGTACCTGGAAGGAAATGAGCACAAGGATCAGTTAGAGGGCACGGGCAGCATATAACGAAATGTTCTTTGCTATAAAGCGTGTTAGCGCCACTTTACAATAAAGGTATGCTGTGTGTTCAAGAGAGCCGCTCTAGGGGCTCCTTAAGTGAGGTTTTGTTTACACTTAATGTCAGCGATCCTTGGCCTCCACAGACTCCACATATTTAATTGTTGCTAAGCGGATAAAAGTGCCAATATAACGAGACACCATGTTGGAGTCGTGGATTCAATGATATCTAGTGGATGATTAAGTGGGTTAAGTGGCAATTGATATCAAACAAACCAAGTAAACTGCGCCATGGGAAAGCCTCAATTTATTTCTAGCGATTTTACATATTTGGCTCCTGACAATTAACTTCACACTGGCTCGAAGGGTGAACAGCAACTCGGCATCACTTCACAGGGATCGAGCCCGCTACGACTTTGATTCAATTAAACCACACATTTGATTATTAATTTAAATTGGATAATAAGCCTTGACAGCTCACTGACTGAAACCGACTTTTTTTTTAAATTAGATACTTGGATAGTCTCCAATTGTCAAGATTTGACGGTTTGTCAGCAACTTTGGGAAAATTTCCTATGCTCTAGTACAAAAATAATACACGTCCAAGTCACCAATCTCAGCCGGCTTCGAATTTTCGGGGAAATGGATCAATTTATTGTTTCATATTCATAGAAAAATTGCTCTATATCCTACATCTTTTTCGCAAACCTAAGCAAGGAGTTGTGAGGTTTTTTACGAATTTCCGTTCGAACTTGAGACCAAATTTTGATATTACATTAAAGAACATAAAAGAGCATTTATAGCTGTTTTGGGAAATATAACTGCGAATAGTATCCCTGGTACAGTTTGGCACATTTGAGATGTAATTTAATTTCAGCCAATTAGAAAAATTATATGTTAAACATAGAATATTCGGATTTTGTAGGGAAACGGAAAACACTTGCGAGTACTACATCTACCGCATTTGGCAGAGAAACGAGTCCAGATTTTTCCTCGAGTAAATATACCAGCTTTCAAGTCCGTAGTGGGTAATGCCAAAATTTCATCAATTTCGCTTCGATTTGCTCCTTCATTCATTCACAGTATTCTCCGCTTTCACTCCTAGTAACTATTTTGGTAAATTAAACAACCTTGTATTCATTAAGTGACGAAAACAGTCGAAATAAGTGCATGTTTTTAAATGATTGATGAAATTCACTGCAAGGAAGATACATACTAGAAATGTTGCGAAGCGAGGACGAGGCGGGTTGAGTTAGAAGAAATGTTGCAGAATAAAAAAAGTGTATTATTATGAAAAGATGAAAAGTGTGTTTTTATTACACATAGCACGTTATATATACATAAAGGGTGAACTAAAAAACCAAAGAAACGGGCAACTTTAAAGAAATCTGTCTGTTTGTGGGTAATAAAGGAAAAACCAATCAATGAACCTGAAATTTTAATGCAATATTCCGTACACTATCGCTACGTGCCAAAAATAAAATTTTGAAAACGGTGGTAACTGTTGGTCTTTATCTTTAAATGACTAGCATTTTAAGGTTCAGAACAAAAATATAACAAGTATAAGATACTTAAATTTCTTTGTGCTGTACTTATTACTTTAGGAAATAAAATTTCATTTGAGTTTATCAAGCATTTTATACTCAATAAAAACGCCTAAATAACACAATTATTTTAGGACTGTAAATATATAGCAAAAAATCCACATTTCTCTTACATGTAGTATAAAGCAATTTTAGTTTTAGTTTTCTATTTTAGTCTCAGGATACATCACTTTCTTCCTAGTATCCCAACCATGTTCCCAAAATTTAACTAGCCTTTGATCTTGATTCGAGCAAAAGTCTTTAAAATCTTTTAGCATTCGCAATTGGAATATTTCGCCCTCTGGAGAACAATTTATAACAAGAGATTTCCATTTTTTGTTTGGAATCATATGATTCCATGACCATAAAAATCCAGCCTATAAAAAAAGAAATTATATTTCGATTACACATTGGAGGAAAAAGTAACCTTTCGAGGAATATTCGTGCCACTGATGTGTCCGTAAACTAATCTTGTGATATATGCTTCCTGAGGATGAGGAGATTCTTTTTCAAAACTCGCTTGAGGACACCTTGGAGAACATAAAGCCATTTTAAGGAAGTATTTTATAATTCACTAGCATATATACCTGATTAAAATAAACATGTTCCCAGAACAATGAACATATTGATACGCCTTAGGAACCTGTGAAAAGGAACTATAGTTTTCATACATAAATCTTTTCAGCTTATTACGTCTTTAAGTGAAAATTTGTTCGGAACCATGCAAGGCATAAATCCAAATTTTGTCAAAATTGCTTCTTGGAAAAGAAGCATTCTATCGCCCCTTGTTATCTCATCGAATTCTGTAAAATTCATTTAAACTGATTTCCATACAATTTGTTTTAGTAAAAATACCTTCAAACAGAGGCTTCCCTTCTATCGACAAACATTCCGTGTTCAAAGGTATAAATATAGGTCCTCGCAAAGGATCTGATTTTTCGGTAAATGGCTCAGCTAGTGGGTCTGCTGGTATAGGAACAAGTTGGAAACCACATTGTTGTGCTTTTCGGGTCCAACCATACACCTAAATCCATAATTTGTAAAATGATTGCACTATTAAAACCGACCTTTAACAAACCATATCATAAACGATTGGACCAGAAGCAGTCACCCATTCCACAGCAATTTCAAAAGCGGTACCGAAAGTCATTGCACTATGGTACTTAACATGACCCCATTCTATCCTGTCGCTTTTTTGGTTTACATCGATTTCCAAATGTGAATGTTTGTAAAAATAGCCTAAAATTATTATTAAAGAAAGGATTTAAGCAATCCTTGATTAATTAACGCTGCAACTTCTGTACTTGATTTAAAATATTGGAGTTATATTTACCTTTCCAGTTTCTAAAGGATGCATTTTCTCGAAGGTATGCTGGAATGGATGATTCCGAATTTCCTTCATTTGATTTCGTAAAAATACTTCCTTGAATTTCAACTTCCATCCATTCGTTTTCGAACGCGGCCAAATCTGCTAGGGGCGGCGTATACTCTACATATTTTCAAATCGAATAATTCCTTTCCAAAATAATTCAGTTGATCCTACCTTTTGAATTTTTGTCTTGGACCGCTATGTAGTACAAGTAAAAACCTGGAACTATAGGTTTATCCCAATCTCCTGAAGCATGGCAAATTAATTTGTCTCTAATTTTAAAAAATTACATAATAATATGAATTTCCTTTAAGTCAAATATTTTATACTTTCTCATAGCTTCCAAAACTTCTAGTGGTTTAGATGAGTTGTCCAGTCTTGTTCGTAGCCAATTTAAAGCATCATAAGATACAAAAGTACATGATGGAAGGCTTTGGGTTGGTCCGAGGAAACCTACTCCAGTTACTGGATTTTTAAATGCTTCAAAAATTTCCGTCAATGGCGCATTAGGTTTAAATTTTATTTCACCTAAAAACCTTTAAAAAATCACTAATTATGTTTTTATTATCGAAGAAGTACAATTGATGTTACCCTTCGTCACCGTCTTCATTTGTAGTCAGTTCAATTGGGTTTAGAGGGTTTAATGTGATTCCAGCAGCTTCTGCTGCCGGCGATATACGACCACGCTCAAAGGTTTTCGAACCCGTCCTTGAAATTATGCTGATGAAATACAGTTCCAATTTAAGTAATTAAATGCAATAAATATAAATATTAAAATTATGAATGCAAAAACTATAACTAACCTGGGAGAATTGCATCTACGATCAACAAAGCATTTCTGCAAAACATGCTGAAAAAGCGGAAACCAACAGAGCTTAGCAAACCACAACGGAAAGCAAAAATAAATAAAATAGTAGCAATATTTTAAAAATATTTGAGAAAGTGATAAAACTGTGCTTTTTCACAATGCAGAGAAAATCCATGGCGATATGTAATTTTAAGAAGATCTGAGATCTTTTGAATGGTTTTTATGAAATGTATCCTGGTATCCATAATGCTTAAAAATAGTAAAATAAATCTAAAAAATCTTGGACTAACGGGGGTTTGTAAAACCGTTAAAATATAAAATGTGCCTTACACCAGATATAAATAGTAGAGTAAACTGAATACCCACAATTTGAAACAAAACAGGAAATAATAAAAGCAAAACTTAGTATAGAAAGTATAACCATAAAATCATAAAATCAAGTAATAAAACTAAAATGAATGAACAACAGAACTATTTTTTTAATATACTTCTCAAATTCCTTGTAGTTGTAGCAAATGTGACCGTAAATAATATTTCTTACAAAGATTGTGCGTTTTCTTTTTATAGGGCGAAATTCTAAATGAAATACTTTTGGAATATATTTTTGGTTTAAATATGATAGAATCCAAATCAATTACATATTTTATCATCAATATTTAAAATAACGTTAAAAATAAAAAATAATTTTTACTATATATAAAACGATATACGACATTAGAATTTTATAATACTTTTTCATCACTTTCATTCAATCTTTCCACATTACAAAAAAATTTGATAGATGCTTCTGGGGTTAGTGTTAACTAATTTTTTAAAGCGAATAGTTAAAAGAACGGAAGTTGAAAGAGATCCTAACAAGTCGACTTTTTTATTTTACAATTTGCACGTAAAATATTAGTTTTTATTCGTAATTTGTACATAAACACAATATCTCAATAATCCGAAGGATCCGAGGAAGACGACTCGTTGTTGTTTATTCTAATGAAAGGATATATTTTACGAGAAAAAATCAATACCGTTCTTAAGGCTTTTGTAATCAACAAAAAATGTTGAGTGAATATTGTTTAGATTTTTTGATTAAATGTTCAACTTCTGACTTTGTTTTCATTTATAAATAGCAAAACAATGTTTTTTCTCATTGAAAATTTTAAATTTGACTCTATACCTAAGGTTCCTATTACAAGTTTTTTTTAATCTGGCTTATTGTTCAAAAATGTTAAAATATTGTTCAATATTTCTGATTTCTTCGTATAAATATTTTAAGTATTTACTAGTCAATATGAACAACAATGTTCAAAACCCTTCAAACATTTTTCTACATTTTCTAAATGTAACATTTTTTCTAAAGTAATCCAAAGCAACCACACGCATCCATATAATAAGAAAATATCAACTAAAGCTCCAATGCTACTTTAAAGCGGTATAATTAAAAGTTAAGTAGGACATTTTGCACAGAATTGTAAATATTGTTCAACTTCAGTCTAAATCTCTCTAACATTACACATAGCAAAAAAACACTCTGGTTAAACAAAAGCGTGGTATGTTGATGTAAATTTTAAAACCATGCCTTTATAATTACTAAAAAAGAAGATTTGATCAATGCGCCAACACTTGTTCAAAAGTAATAATATATAAGGATTATATTACTAAATATAAGCCCAACACACTTCATCTAAGGAAGCAATTATTACTGAAAATACCATTTATCAAAAGCCGCAAACAAAAGCAAAATTAGAATAGCTCCACAAGAGAAAAACAATGCATTCGTTAAAATTATAATAAAAACCTTGGTCTTTTGTCTGGCAAGCGATTGCTTCCGACTCTTTCTCTGAACGGAGAATTTCCAAGACCCTAGAGAGAAAAAAAGGCAAATTGTATATCAACAATAATAATGCATCCAGAACTGCAGAAAAATGGTCAACTAATATTGCTAATAAATTATTTTTACGCACATTATGGGGAGAAACGAGTTTTAGGAGGAACATTCAAATGAACATTGAAATTGGTGTTAATTGATGGAAAAACAACATTAAGCTTCAAAAAACAAACAGTTATAAAATAAAGTCAAAAAACAAACGCAGTCAAAAATGTACTCAGTAAAATGCTTAGTTATTAAAAGAATTTTATTATGAGCACCTGATTAGGTGATGGTCTCGATATTATACTCGTACTGTGGCGTCTTCTAGTTAGATGTGACGGTTGAGTCGTCGGACTACCCTGCAATAGATTACTTCAAACGCACGCAAAAAAAGCATAAACATAACGTTATTCAAATAATTCGCCTATGCAAAACAAAAACATAATTCAAAATGAATATTGTGAATGGAAAATTAAGATTACATCACATAAGTCTTAAAAATAAAGTTCATCAACAAAGCATCAAGACAGGAGTTCTACGATTACTTGAAAATTTATTTATTTGTGTTTAGAAACCCTAAATCTCTTTCTTGTCTTTTGGATTAGATTAGTATTTTCCCTACTACTACTACTAATACTACTACTACTACTACTACCACTCTTGCTCTAGGCGAATTTTTTAAAACTTCCTCATAGTTCTCAGAGGGATAACTAAAATTAAAAGATTTAGGCAGTCTTAAACCCGATCTTAGATACTATTACTTAAAGCGGCCAATGAATAGTACAAATTGTAAGATATATCTTCTGAAGACGGAATTATGTCTCCTATGCACAGATTTGATAATAATATTATTACTAGTAATTTTTAATATTTCCAATAGTCTAATAATACATTGGATCTAACACGACATTATAAAACATAAAATTCTTTTAAAAATATCAAGGATTGTTCATACTTTACCAAAATGCAGCAGCAGTGATAACATGCATACTGTAGGTTTTGCATTCAGTACATGCCTTTATGTTATATATATATAGTATAACACCATTTAATAAATATATTATAAGCTGGTAGTACGTCGTGCCGCCAAATGCGGGAAACAAAATGTAGATAATTATAACCGTCCTATTTAGATTCAATAGTTAATAGTGGTAAAATAACTTCATTGTGTGTTATTCACATAATTAGCTACAAAAATAGAAGTAGGTAATTAAAGTATTAATTTGTCTGTGCTGCTGTGTTTGAAAATATGTACACAAATTAGCTAATCTAATTAAATTTTTGCTTCCTCGATCAAATATAAAGTACGTATCTATTTTTCACTTCTGCCTTGAAAAATAAAAATACTAAAGAAAGAAAGGTAGAGATTAAGTTTAACACAGCGAATATCATGCAGTAAAGAAGCTGAAAAGTTTAGAAAAACGTTATAAGTGATATCAACATATTTTCATTATCAGAGAAATTGAAAACATTTTTTTAATACTTTACTCAAACAGGAAGACATCTTACCCTTGCCTTCTTGCATTGTAATCGCTTGATTTTATTTAGATGAGTCTCTACGTAACGAAGAAAGTCCTCAATTTGTTGTTTTGGATTGTCAGCTGGAACGTCCAGAAATATATCACATTTGTTTGAAGCACCTTCGAGAATTTTCTTAGTCGCTAGATGCTCTTTAGGTAGAAGATACATGCGGTATCGCCAGTATTTGAGACTCTGTAAAAGATCGTTGAATTGAAGGATTTGCAAGAAACTGTAGTAGCGCACTTCTAGCAAGGGATAGTCTGTATCTCCTCTTGTGCAAATGTAGTGATCCATGTAATTCCAATTGAAATTTTCTAATTTTTCTGTTGTGAAATTAACTCCAGAGATTTCATATGTATCATGTTGAGGTGCATGGAATCGATACCGATAGTCCACATTAATTGGCGGGTAAGGATGCCTTGTGTTAAAAAAGGATTAGTATGTATCAACGTATGCACTTATGATACTCACCTCGGTCTGTAACCGGTTACTGTGATTACTGAACCCCTCAAAGATATTTTATGAAATATTCGCCCAATCGATAGCAAGTATTCTTTAGTGGGCTCGGTTGGCGGTTTAATCTTCAGTAAAGTTGACTGTTTCTGCTTCTGTCCTCCACAGCAAGGCGCATGTGGCGGACTTGTTGATTTGTCTTCAAGTACTATTAACTGAAAGCCTTGCGCTAGTCTCTGGGAAACGATTTCCTTAAAAACTTCTTCTGTGATTAATGGCTTTCTATATATCGCCCGACTGTTAGCGTAGTCAGAGTTGACGTCGTCAGGAAGTAGAGTGTAATCAGACACAACATAGTCATTATGTAAAGACCTTTTATCCGGGAAGTAGTCCGTCGTTATTGGTAAGCATGCTGGAATAGTTAGCGACTTCCAATCGACTCCTATGAAGAAAAAGCTAATATTAAAATAGTGTTGAGAAAGTATTAATTTTCTTTTTGTGCAGATTGAAGACCAACTAGTGATACGAGGAAGAGTTTTTGATCGTAGCTAAACTTACAGGTCAAAGTTGATTTAAAAATCATAAAATTGCGAAGTGGAATTAATATAATATTACACTACTTTTGAACCTGTTGAACGCATGCAATTAAGAAGCTGAATTTTACAAAATATATAAGTACTTCCACCAATTAAACTAAAGTTAAATCAATTGTTATTCCACTTCACCAAAGATAGGTACTACTAAACTGCAAATTTATTATTATAAATAATATATCAACTAGAAGTGCGAAACGGAGGCCTTTGCAAATTATTACAAAACGGTTCAAACCTATTATTACTTTGCCGGCTGTATCCCATGAATTCCAAATTTCAAATATCGATCCGTACGTTTCAATGGACAACATGAAAATATTTGGGGGAAAAATAAAATAATTCATGGATTAGTGAGGTTATTCGAGCAATCCAAATATGTAAATGTATATACAATAAATTAACTAGCAGATAATATTTACAAAATAATTTATTTTCGCCAATAGTAACTTAAAATACTTTAGCGATAATGTGTATAGTTTAGATTATCATAAATTCTTTATCCTTATCCAATACCACAGAATGTTGCTTATAATGAATAGAAAAGCCCATGACTTTTTAAGAACGAGTTTTCCATACAATTAACAAACGAATTTATATCGGATATATTTAATCAAATTATAATTTATTTTTAATCAATGGCAAAAACCTTGTGAATACCAGAATAATACTATAAATATAAATTTATATACCTGAAGATTTTTATTAGGATACAAACAATTTTTTGTTTTTACTCAGGTTAACTCTCAGATGGTGTGATTTCGACACCCCTGAAAAAATCTAGTGTCTTTTAATTGGGTGATACGCTCAAAGAAGACTCCTAAATTGGTTTTAGTAATATATTTTTCTAAAAATGGAATAATAGACGAAACAAGTTGGAACATTTTTGATTTAAGTTTGCTATTTTTGTTTTCAACACGCAGGCTATATTTTACAGTGAAGGTCCCATAAAAATTATTTTAATAATTATTGTACAATATCCGAACAGACACATACAAAATTCCAGTAGTCCATTCAATACCTGCTGGACTCCTCTTCAAATAATTTAAAAATAATTTTTTATAGATTGGTCCAGTAATTCCTGAAAAGTTTGCGAAAAATTCAGAGCACCTTAATTGCTAAACCAAACGAAATCAATATAATTTTCCAATATTAGCATTATTAAAAACTTATGAAGCTGTTTTACCAAACATTATATTTATGGGACGACCACTTCAGAATTCTCTCTCAAAGAAAAATAAAAATAAAAATTATAATAATAATAATGTAAACCGGCCAAAGTAAAACTATTTAAAAATTGAAGGCACAACTATTTTAACTCTTTAAACAAGCTGCTTATGGAATCCACTTATAGATCTATATCTTAAATTTAATAGTATAAATAACAATAAAATGATATTTCAAATAAGCCTGGATTTTTGATTTTTTCAATTTTTTGGGAAAGTGGAATATACGCAAATAAAAATAATCCTAAAAATGGACCGATTTTTCATGTTTACAAACAGGAGTAACTACCTAATGTATAAGCATTTTAGACAATTACATAAAACTAAAGTCTGCCCTTAAAACTTCAAAAGGAGAAAAAAATTTCTTTAGTAATTAAAATATCGTCTATAAAGACCATATTTTCAGATTTTAAATTGTTTTTTTTTTGTACCTTTCTTTGTACCTACAAAGAAAACATAGTGGTGATATTATATAATATGCGATTTCATATAATTTGTTTTTAAAACTGCATTATGAAAGTACAGTAACCAAGGCTGAGTTTTTCTATCAATAATTTTCAGTGTAAGACATTGGAATAAATTCTGTGGGTTAAAGGAATATAATTCAGCATAAAACCATTACCACCCATTGCTTCTACTTGACCCAGGTTTATAGCTAACAGCTAGCACTGAAGAAGGGAAGAACTCACAATATCATAAAGATATAATAAACTAATAAGATATTTCATTAAGGATTGTTGTCAATATGTAGAAATTTAAATTATTCCAATCCCTCGTATTCTAATAAACCCTTTCTGATTGTACTGAGCGAAGTCTCGACCCTTTTGTCACTTTAGGCTTTTGCTTGCTTTGACAGTGCAGATCGCGGCAGTATACCATTATTTAATATAATATCTATACATCTGAAGTTAATGTTACGGGTGTTTTTATTTTGTATAAAGAAATGCAAGAAGCATTGTGCTTATATTCTTGAAGAAATTGTGCATTTTATTTTATATCTAAATAATTGCATTTTATTCAGTTCGAGACTTTCATAAACTATTGCGAAATGCGCTCTTTCACGTAAAACGTATAATTGCATCATCTCAGTTTTCACTGAGCGTTCAAGTCACCTAGCAAATTCAAACTGACTTTTGTTAAGACTAGTGTGCTTTTGCATTTCTAATTGTTCACTGGAGAGTAAAATGGCATTCGATCAAATAAAAGATTTACTTCGTTTATCTAGTTATATAAACTTTTCCAAAGAGGAGGAGACTATACTAAACTACTGGCGAGAGAATAAAATATTTGAAAAGAGCCATCGTCGCTCGATTGGCAGACCAGTGTATTCCTTCTATGACGGACCGCCTTTTGCAACAGGGCTCCCTCACTATGGAAACATCCTAGCTGGTACCATTAAAGATGTTGTAACACGTTATGCGTACCAAACTGGACATCACGTCGAGAGGAGATTCGGATGGGATTGCCACGGACTCCCGATTGAGTATGAAATCGACAACCGGCTTCAAGTTAAAAGTAGTGATGATGTTCTAAAATTGGGCATAGGGAATTACAATAGAGAATGTTGCAAGATTGTTATGCGATATGCTGAAAAGTGGGAAGAGATTACTGAAAGGATAGGTCGCTGGATTGATTTCAAGAATGACTACAAGACCATGTATCCCTGGTACATGGAGACCGTTTGGTGGATATTCAAGCAGCTATATGAAAAGGGATTAGTTTACAGAGGCGTAAAAGTAATGCCGTACTCCACAGCATGCACAACACCACTCTCGAACTTTGAGGCAGGCCAGAATTACAAGGATATTGCAGAGAACTCTATCATGGTTAAATTTAAAATAGTCGATAGTGATGCTAGCTTCTTGGTCTGGACCACAACGCCGTGGACCTTGCCTTCTAATCTGGCTCTTTGTGTTAATCCAAAGCTAAGTTATGTTAAAGTCGAGGATAAAGCCAGTGGAAACCTATACATTCTTGCAGAGTGTCGTCTAGAATACGTTTTTAAAAAGAGGAAATTTGTTATTCTTGACACTTTCCTTGGAGACATTTTGAAGGACAGGAGATACGTTCCACCTTTTAAATACTTTGAAGATTATGGACGAAGAATGAACGCTTTTCGAGTTCTTACGGATGAGTACGTAACATCGGACTCTGGATCAGGTGTGGTACATCAAGCTCCATTTTTTGGAGAAGATGATTACAGGATTTGTCTATCAGAGGGAATTATAAAAAAAGATGGAGAAATAATTTGTCCAGTCGACGACGTTGGAAAGTTTACAAAGAACGTTCCTGACTTCGCCGGTATGTACATCAAAGATGCCGATAAGCAAATCATTAATTTATTAAAAGGACGTGGTGATATATTCCGCACTTTTCAAATATCGCATCGCTACCCGTACTGCTGGAGGTCTGATACTCCTTTGATCTATAAAGCTGTTCCATCATGGTTTATTCGAGTAAACCACATGTGCGAGGATCTTCTTGATGCTTGTTCTAAAACACATTGGGTGCCTGAATATGTTAAAGAAAAACGATTCTCAAATTGGTTACAAAATTCCCGGGACTGGGCAGTCAGCAGAAATAGATATTGGGGAACACCTATTCCCATCTGGATGTCCGACGATGGCGATGAAGTGATCTGTATAGGAAGTATAAAGGAACTTGAAGAAAAAACGGGAAAGAAATTTTACGATTTGCACAGAGAATTTCTTGATGATATCGAAATACCTTCAACCATTCCAGGGCATAAGCCACTAAAAAGAATCCAAGAGGTCTTTGATTGCTGGTTCGAATCAGGGTCAATGCCGTACGCTCAGATGCATTACCCTTTTGAAAACGGTCAAAGATTTACACAGTCCTTTCCAGCACAATTTATTGCTGAAGGTATTGACCAAACAAGAGGCTGGTTCTATACTTTACTAGTTATATCGACTGCCCTATTCGGGAAAGCGCCCTACCAAAATGTTATTGTTAATGGACTTGTTTTAGCTTCAGATGGACAAAAGATGTCGAAGAGGAAAAAGAACTATCCCGATCCAATGAGTGTCATCAAAAAATACGGAGCTGATGCTCTACGACTATATCTAATTAATTCCCCTGTTGTAAAAGGAGAAAATTTGCGATTTACTGAAGAAGGAGTGCATGGCATAACAAAGGATGTGTTTTTGCCATGGTATAATACTTTTCGACTTTTCATCCAAACCGTGGAAAGGTTAGGGAAAGAGGACTCCTTTAAATTTAAATATAACAAGGAAGAGCTGTATTCCACTTTGAATTCTACTTCAGCATTGGACCAATGGATTTTATCAGCAAAGGAAAACTTAATCAAATTTATAGCCGATGAACTAGAGAAGTACAGACTTTATACTATTTTGCCGCGAATACTGAAATTCTTGGACAACTTGACCAACTGGTATGTACGACTAAGTAAACCATTTCTTAAAGGTGAATTTGGGATGGAACATTGTATAAGTTCGATGAACACGTTGTATGATGTACTTTTATCCATAACAAATCTAATGGCACCATTCACGCCCTTTCTTGCGGAGTACTTTTATCAGCGTCTAGCATTGTTCAGCTCGGATACACACGAGGAGTCTGTCCATTTTCTGATGATTCCTAAGCCAAATTTGCACCGTATTCAAGAAGATGCAGAAACCGCTGTTTCCCGAATGCAAAGCGTAATATTACTGGGCCGAATGATTCGTGAGAGATTCAACTTAGCATTAAAGTACCCGGTTCGAAATGTAACTGTTATCCACAATAGTGAGGATTTCCTGCACGATATCGATCCCCTGAAAGAATTCATTATCAGAGAACTCAACACGAAAAGTATTACTTTTAGTACGGACAAACGAAAATTTGGAGTCGTCACAAGTGCACAAGCAGACTATAAATCGCTAGGACTTCGTTTGAAAAAAAATTTGAACACCGTAGCAGAAGCCATCCGAAATCTTAGTGAGGAAGAAATTGAAGAGTTTATGAATTCAGATTCATTCACCGTATGTGGACATGAATTAAAATCATCTGAAATTCGACTGTCTTACAGCGTTTCTTCGGAAAATAAGGCGTCTAGTAGCTATGGAGTGCAAGGTGATCGTGATATTGTAGTATTAATAGATTTAACGTTCGAGAAAGAATTCGAAGAAGAAGGACTAGCTCGAGAAATAATTAATCGAATTCAGAAACTAAAGAAAAGAGTCGATCTAATTCCAACTGATCAAGTATTGGTTTATTACTCTAACTACGACTCGAATCAGAACTTATCAACTGTTTGCGAAAAATATAAAAGTTTTATTGAAACTGCTATTAAATCTTCATTCAACGAATTAAGCACTTGGAATGGACAACACATAATTATTTCAGAAAATTTTCAACTAAACGAAGAAAAGTTGAAAATCACCATTTGCCGTTTGCAAGAAACAAATTTACCATTTGTTGATTGGTGCAACTTAGTCTTACATCCTGAGGTACAGGAGAGATACACTAAAGGAAGGAAAGCCAGTCTTTTACTTCAAAAGCCGAATGGAACATATTTGAACTTCGAAGAACTTAAATCAGAAATCATTAACATTTTTGGACTTCACGGACTTGATATTGCATTATATTGTGGTGGTCGGAAATTCAAGGAAGTCAAGTTTGCAGCGCGAAAAGTGATTGTTATTTGCAAACCACAGCACAAGGTTAAAACGCTGGGCGTAACTTGTCGTCCTTTTTCACGGTTCATCAATTGTCAATTTAGAGATACAAAGTACACGGTTTTCCTGGAGAATCCCTGCGCCAATAGTAAAGAGCAGAGTTTACATGACGTCTTGAGTTTTATCTTTCCTAATGTTTCTAGAGAAGATATCATACTAAGTGAACTATAAATTACTTTTTTTTCAATGGAGTGAATTATTTATCAACTTAATTCTAATAAAAAATATTATCAAATTGGGCTGTATTACATTAGCTTGTAAAAGATACCTTTCACCTTTGGCTGGAATACAAAATCCCTTTTTGCACATTGCCTTAGATTTCTGCTTACCAAAGTGTCGTATGTTGAGGCCTAATAAAGTGGGGAATTCATTCTGTTGAGTGATTTCGCTTACCTGTAGTTAAGGCAGGAGTCCACTCTTGTTCACCAGTGGCGCCCCATAAATAAGTTAAGCTTTTTGCCGGAGCTGATGTTATTATGGGTCCAGCGGGTGAATGGGATGTTCGCTTTTTAAATGCATCTAAAATATAAATATTTTCAACTACTGGCGACAAAGGTCATTTTACTGTACCGTTTTCCTCAAAATGGTTTGAATTGAAAGACCTTCCCAAAGAATAGGAAGAACACGTAGATGTGTGCTCATAATCAAAGGAATTATATCCTGATGAATAGTTATCACAACTGGCTGTTGGATTGGTATTAGTAGGAACTGCTTGATAGTGATGCTGCTGAATTAATACTCCCGTGGGACCCTATTTATATAAAAGAAAAATAGTCTTCCTAGATAATTACAACAAAGTCATTGTTATGCCTTCGGAAAAATATGCGTCCATCTCCGACGATTCGATGTAAGTTTAATAGTAACATGCGAAGGATCGAAAGGATTAATCAAAGCTCTTCCTGGGCGTACTATAGGTGCCATTGCAACAATTGATCTTCGTGCACTTTTTTCAATAGATAAAGTTTCTGAAAAGTTAGGTGAGCCGGCCTATGCAGGATGTTTTTTTCTAATTTGTTTCCCTTATTCTTAAATAAAAAAATCGTTACCAAAGTTGATAACACGCCAATTCCATGATGAATATCTGGATCTGACATTTTTCTGCGGATGATAGGTAGTTTCGGTGGGGTTGTGCTCTCCCAATCGTTAGAACTTTGGTTTGCATATGTCTCCAGACTTGGAACTGATGTTTTTTTGGCTCGTATGACTCTTTGCAAGGAACTATTTAAAAATACGTAAAGCACTTTTAAAATTGGTTTTTAACACTATACATACACAGTTCCTTGCGCCAAAGGTAATTGGAAAATCTGCGCATCATAAGCATCGTAATCAAACAGAGAATTGTGAATGTATTCGGATTGAGTGCAGCTCAAGAATTTTATTTTATCATTTTCCTAACGAAGGACATAGAATCAATAAATAATAATAAATCAAGTATGAACATATTTTTTAAATAAATTATATTCTTTATAGTTCAAATTTGTTTATAAATTTATAATTTCTAAAAAGCATACCTTATTCTCATCATTTACTTCTTGGGATCGAAGCGGTGGAAGTTTTATGCGAGGAATAAAAGTAGAATAAGCTACTTTCTTATTCGTAGAATAAAAGCTAAGATTTATCCAATGTGGCATGGAATAGTCATCGGCAGATGTTAAGGTTGTATCTTTATTGTGAAATTTGAGCAAAGGCACTGCATGCAATGGTTGCTCTCCCACACATACAAGATCGCTTCCAACTCCATTATCAATTATCTAAAAAGAAATATACAAAATAAACTCAACCCTGTTCATTCAATATACTTACTCTTTGCTTTGTGATGTTGGTTAATTCTCGATCGACCTCGAAAACCCCTACACCGGGAGTAATAACTACAGAAAGTTGACCGGTTCTATCGAAACTCCTATCCAGGTAATGTTTTTCAAATGCATTTAATGAAATGTTAAGGGTTTCGAGAAAATTTCCTTGAGCAGCCGTAGAGTTTGTAGCAGGAGGAATTGTAACACCTTCCCGTTCATGGTACTTCAAAACGATACCTTGATAGGCTGTAAATAGCTTCCGCAATTGAACTAGAACAGTACTCCAATCGTCGTTTCTTTCGTTCTGAATAGCTACTCTGTAGAAATCCTCATAGAATCTGCCTTTATAGTCCATTTGGAGGCAATCTCTCATGTGTACAGGAAAATCGTCCAAACTTTTTGCTGAATAAAATGTTCTCGAAAACAAGACAATGGTTACTTCATGGTTGCAACCAAGTTTTTTCCATTTCATGAACAAGTCGGTGAGAAAACCATTTACTGCCTTCTCAAAGTACAAGTCGCCGTGAATGTCGAAGTCCCACATTTCTGAGGACATTTGAATGAAAAGGTACACAAGAGATGTACTACTCCGGAACACAACTTTGGTGTCCTCGGTAATTACACCGCAAGCTACTCTGTCTCCTTGTGCCCACATCTCATAGACTTGGCATCGTATCGATGCATCGCAGTATTCGATTTTTTTGTTGATGTATACACACGTATTTGTCTAGCATAATAAAGTCGATAAAGGGAATTCCTCTTCTGAACTTGAGGTAACGCTTACCAAGTAGGTCTTGAGACGCCACATTTCAGACCTCCCCATGTACTGGTCCTTGAATGTTATTTCCACAGAGTCCAAGCCCACCTTGGATGGACTAACGACCTGCATTATCACATCGGAGAAGGTTTTCAAACTGAATGTCGCCGCAATGCTAGATTCAACACTAATGCATTCTCGTCCCTTTAAATCTTCATTAAGGCAGGTTATTTGCAATAGCAAGCGGCAACCTTCATCTTCAGGATGGAAGATTTCAACCACATCACCTATTTTGGCATCTGGATGTTCCTTGGGATTTAAAACCAGATCAGCAGCTGGAAATAAGATTTAGATTAAATATACTTTAATGCACAAAGTAAACTGCACATACTGCTGAACGATTTTTGATGTGTATATAATTTGTACAGCTTCATCTTCAATCTCTACTGCATCTCTAGAACTTTGAACTGTTCCTTGCGATAAATATGCCGCAGGAACGGCGGAAAACTGCTCTTATCAGGCGATGTTTGTTTGCTCTTATGAACAGCTGCTATTGACGGCCACCATGTGTTTAGACATTTGGTGTGGAACAAGTTGAAGCACTGCAATCAGAAATTGTGGAGCCTGAATTGGAAGGGAAATTTACACAGAAATAGTCTGTTGACATTACTAACGGTTTATAATTTCCGCCGGTTGCCTCATGGATAAAAAGCAATGTGCCGTTTAAATATATTTTTATTTTGCGTTTACTTTACTGCTGTTGTCATTAGTTCTATAAATGCAGAAATATTAGCTGGTAAAATATCTTATTGTGCATTGTCGTCAAAGCAAAATAATAAAAATCTATATTATATTCCTGAATATATATGTGCCTGAATTTATCTAAAGAATTGTAAAATTTCTTTGCAACAATTATTTAAAATATATATTTGCAGGAAAATAAAAGGGCTTCTAGATGATTTTCTATAAAATATTGTGGAAGTGATAGCATTTATCCACAATTTCAAGATTCTGGATGCTTTCTTAATATGAATAATATACGAATATTAATTATCATATATCGACTAGAAATTTGTGGTTGGATAAATCATTTCTTAAGATATAAGCCGCAAATTACAAAAATTCTAACTAGAAGATTTCATCACGTAAATATTTAAAGAAAGCTAGTTAGAAATAATTGTTCACCCAGTAAATACAGGAAAACTGCCTTTGTCGAAATCGAAAGAAGAAAATCTAAAACATGCTATATAAAAGTTCTTGTGTATTTCGAGGTGTAAGCTTAAAAATATTGAAGAATTGTATTAATTTTATGAGGTCCTTTAAAACCTTGTGAAATTTAGCAACTATTGATGGGTTTTCAAAATAAGATAAGAGATGATAAGTCGATTAATGTATCAATAAAGGACCTATGTCGGTACCGACTGAAACGGTCTTTCATTCGCTATTGTTTTTGTGTTTTGCAGAATAATTGGGCTGCTTTTATGTTAGAAAATATTTTAGTGAACGTAATGCAAAATAATGTAATTCTAAATAGAAAATGTTCCTCTAATATTGAATATTCAATATTAACTTTACATATTATCAACTTTTCTTAAATTTCTTTAGCATTTTCTTAATTTTCTAGCTCGAGAGCTTTTCTGGTAGTTGCGTCCATTCAGACCCTTATTCGACAAATCATAAATATTAACAGTTTCTTCGATGGAAACCATTTTCGCTGTATTAAGTGAAATGTGGTTTTAATTTTTAGTAGTTTTGGCATGAATTACGTTCTTTAGGTTGTAATTTTCTCCGCGTAACACAGAAAAAAAATACTTATCTAAAAATAATGAAAAATATCACTAAAAATTTTATAATTCCATCGAAATAGATTATTTACCTGGTAATAAAGGTAAGCCAATCCTTACCGTGGAACCAGAAGAAACAATAAAATTTGGATATTTGTACTACTTCCGTGAATATAAAATACCTCGTTTGGGTGCAGTGGATCTCCATATCGATTTCAAAAATGCAACATTTCACGATAATTTCGGATTTGCGATTATTCAGGTGCATTCGTTTTTGGAGAATGTAATTGTGGTTAATTTGTCGGACGGACAAGAATATTCGACAAGTATAAACGGAACGAATCTGGGAATAACAGTATTCGAGAATTCAAAATTATCAGTAATAAATCCACTATACTATACAAGTATTCATATCGCGGTTGCAGCAGTTATTTATAGTCGAAATTGTAAGAATTTAGAAATATTATTAAAACGTTATAAAGTTTTATGTTTATATGACTTTCAGCTCCTGTGCCTGGTGGCTGTGCGTTGGAATATGAAAATTCGTCAAATTTCACCTTAAACAATTTAAAAAATATGTTCCAGGCTGATGTTCAGATAGCTGGACCTCCTAGCAACCCAAATGGTTCAAAGGATGAATTGTGCAATGGTTTATATTACACTTACGATTTTTATTATAAACATCTGCTACAACATGATTTTACGTCTAAAACGTATTTTCGAGGAATCAGAGATATGATTGATGCCAGTTCGATTAAGAAAAAAGGATCAGTGGTAAGGATATTTTTAAGTCTAATATAATTTCATTTTAAGATGTTCAAAAATACGTCTTTTCGTTTATTTGGACAACTTATTCGACTGTGATTATTGTGAACTTAGAAGAGAAGTTGTACTCGTTGCTGATTCCAAAATACGCACCTATTTAACCCTTTCTTCGAATCAGTAGTATTATTTTGGTAGACCATCAGTACTTTTTTTTTTAAATTACAGGCATCAAAACACATGAACGGACCTGCAAATAGGAGAAATTTTATAGCAGTACCAGGGACTGGTGTAATAATAAATGTAATAGTTCGTGATACAAATGGCACAGTAGCAGCCTATATTCCAGTAGTTACATACTCGTGTCACCCTCTCTGGTTCAAGAATGATTGTGCTATAATTCGTAAGTATAATAATAAATATTTATTGATAATTATAGTAAGGATATGCACACTTTCCCTAGCTTATACTGTTGAATGGGTAATTCCGGCTATATGTCTTATAATTATTGGCGCAATCCGAGCTTTTGTGGTATTCGAGGATCAAACTAAAAACCTTTTCTTTAACACGTTCGCAGTAGGAATGTACCTCACCATCTGGATAACCACTCTTTTCATTACAGGTGAGTTCGAGAATAGAAAAATGGACCACAAAGGGAAGTTTATTAAATTGAATTCTAAATAAAAATTTTGTTGTAATAATATTGTTTAAATAATATAAATTTTGGTCCTTAAAAGCAATTTTTTTCATATAATTTCCCTTCGGAAGTATTTCCTTCTCTTTTAGGAGTAATTTAATAGGAATGAGTTGTTTTTGCTTCCGATTGGGATTCCTAGACACTGAAATAGCAAAAAATATTCCGTATATAATTTGCATATTTTAGAATTCATATGATTTGTTTTGAAAAATATCCTTAAAATTAATATTGTCAAAATTTAAATTTTGTTATAATTATAAAACGGAATTTCCTTCGGTTAATTTAAGCCCTAAACATATTTAAAAATATTTTTTAATTACGCCTTTTGAAATGCTTTGTTTAAGAGGAAAAATAAGAGTAGAGAATAATATATAGACTGTTTTAATATATAGCATTTGACTCTGTGAAATATTCTGATAAACGTTTGCTTCCATTTCTCTATAATAATTTTCGAATTTTTAAGAAAATGTCTTACCTTTTTTTAAATAAATGCAGAGTTGATGTACCAAAATTCCCTAAAGTTAAGATTGGAATGGGTTCTTCAAAGCCTTGAATCATGACTAGCGGTAATTTCTTGTATACATAACATTATTTATGTGAATAAATAAAGATTGTAATTTGAACGACTTAAGATTAATAAAATAGAGATTTGTTGAAAAAGTTAGTAAAACAGTGATATAATATTAATAATAATAAAATAAAAACATTGGAAACGAGAAGCTATCAAATTCTTTTGGGGAGGGGTATACAATTTTCTTTCAAGTGATATGTGAAGTATCATACTGTGAATGCAACACTCTATATACCATATATACATACATTGAGTTTACATAGCTTATACATACGTTTATACTTTAGATAACTTCCCATTTATCTGCTTAAATATTGATTAAATAAAATTATTAACTATATTCAAAACACATACAGAGAATTTCACTATGGTAATAGTTGGTGCGATATTTTTTGCGTTTATACTATGCGGAATATGTATTCACTTTGATTTGACGCAAACAGCGTTGGATATTACCTCTAAACTTATACTGGGATGGGTAATGGCAATATTAATGCTTTACCTACTAAGTATGATCTATTTTTGTTTTATTGTTTTATAAACTAAAAGAATACTTGAATAGACGACAACGCCCACTTTATACAGGATTGGATCTACTGGACGACATATTTTCTGGTGATAACGCTCACTTGGTTATTGCTACTGCCCTTCTGTAAATTTGTTCCACTTGCGGTGCATGTTGCTGTAGGAATGTATACGTATCTCCTGGGATTGCAGATCTTAATGCGAAGCAATATGCTGTTAATCCTCTTCAATCACATTCATCGAATATTTAACGAAAATTTTAAATCTGCGAATGGAATATTTAAGCCGGAAGCAGAAGGTATGTATGGTTCTTTTAAATTTATTACAATTTAAAGTCAGATAAAATGTTAGATAGGGAAATGTGATACACTAAACCTACTCAGCTTTGTTTATATTTTAAATATATAACATATGTCCATTATAAGAAATTAATAATAGGACAAATATTTCGTATACATATTTCATATATCCGTCTTGTCATCCCAAATTAACTTGGTGATTATTTGGCTTATTAAAAATCAGTATTTTGCTGCAAATTAGTTGGATCTAGAAGGGAAGAATTTCTTAGACATATTTAATGATTTTTCCTCGTAAAAAATGGTACTAATAAAACAAGAAAATAAAGATGCTATCCTTTTTTTCAAAAATTTCCGTATAAGGTCTTATTTGAATCAAATTTTAATTCAACATAAACATTTTTTTCTTGTCGAGAGCTAATTTATAAAACAATTTATTGAAAACTAGTTAAGTGTTGAACTCGAACTTAAATTTTACAACAAAAACTTTGGTTTTTGTTCATTATAATACAAAATGTTGTCCAAAACGGTGAATTTCCGTGTGTTAGTAATTTTGAATGCCTTGTTTTGAATTAAGTAGATGCTGTGGATAGATTCATTTTTATTTCTCTTTTCAATTGAAAAATTCTTGTTGGTCTAAATTCATTAATTTCTTTGATCATTTCATATCGGGCACTAAGTGAAGTACACCTAACCCTCGATTTACGCGGTAGATTGGTTCCCCGAAAATGCTGTGTAAATTGAAATCGTGCAATTCAAGTCCATTATTCATATTGAAAAGAAATACATACACGTAATTAATTTGAAAAATATTTGAAATAGATTTATTTATTTTTTGTAAAATAAAAAAGTATGTTCATATTTTTAAATAAAAATTCATTAATTCAACAAAATTGTGTATATAGCAGAATTCTTTAAATAGATTTTATTTAAAATGGCAAATCGATATACAGTGGTCTAATTAATTGTGGTTTAGCATTGCTTTATTACATTACATTATTAACATATCAGCCAAAAATCATGTTTTTGAAAAAAACAAAACTAACTATATTTTAATCAAGGAATCAAATCTAGAAGGCAATTAAAATGGCTACTATAAAAGTGCTTTTTCAATAAGGACTTAAGCTTTGTTGAATTTGAAACTCGTCATTAAACATCTAAACAATTTTATTGATGCCGAAAACAGTTATGGTTTATATATATATACTTATATATAATTCACCTTGTCCAACAAATATTGCGATTTATTATTATATTATTGATGCAAGATAGTTCTTAGAATATATTGCGAGTCCATCCGTCACAGAGTTCCCGAGGGCTTTATAGAAAAATTTCCTTCAACGCAATAATTCTGTTTGTGGTTTTGTTTGTATTGTAAATGAATCCAAAATTATTAACCGATTTCGCCGAAACTGCGTAGGCACTTTTAAGTACAATCTAACCTTATCTTCTTCACCGAATTTCATTCCCCTCCCAAAATTTGCGAGGTAGCCAAAAGTTCAAGAACATCGTAGGAGTCGGAAGACGGCTTCTTTTATCTATCGAAATTGTGCAAAGGCTCGACATTGTGTTAAAAAGATCATTGTCAATGTTATTGAAGCGAATATTAGACGCATATTACTATAAATACTACATACAAGATGTAGTAATACATTAATGAACAACTTTCTTCAAAAAGCAATGTCAAAATCTAAATAAGAAATTACAACATCCCATTCAAAACGGTTCGCCCGGCTGGTGAATTAGTATAGTAGGTTGAAATGTTTTTTAAAGAAAATTGTGCAGTTTCAGCAGTACATCCATCCTCAGAAGTATTACTGCACTGTTCTGTTATACCCTATATGTGTAAGTCTACATATAACATTTCATTACCCTGGACATTAAACTGAATAAATAAATTTAATTTGATTTCAATACAACAGCCACAGAAAAGACTAAAAATGATAATATCTCAAAATCCTCTTTATTTATTTTTTCAGACATATGTGTCTTCATTTCGATATACGTGCTAGTTATAATAGGAGTGTTCTTTCAATATCAGAAAGTCATCGTTTACAAGAAGTCACCAATAAAAATAAACAATAGAAAACCGTCTACCGTTGTTCGAACAAGATTGACCACAGGATCTGATGATGTATTCGAATTGCCAAGTGCTAATCAAAATATCTGCTGCTGTTGGCTTTGCAATGGTCGAAATCGCAGAAAGACGTATACAGTGTTAACGTAAAAAATATTCGTGCAGTTATATAATAGTTTATTGTTATATGGAAAAATTCTAATACAAAATACAAGTGTATAAAATCGGTTTATTTTGTTCCTAGCTGACAATTACAACTTCGATTTCCTATTTAGGAAATTAATAAGAGCTGTAACGAAATCCTCTGAATTCCATTGGTTTCGGAGAGCTTCAATTTCGGCAGCTGCTGCATTTTCTAGTATATTTTTAAAATGCATCTTTATCAATCGCTTTCCGACTTGTAATGGAACGACAGGAATTTTCGAATATTCGACGAGTCTGGGCCAAATCTTCGTGTCAAGTTCATCAGGTTTGAAAACTTCTGAAACAAAGTTGAAATTCAGGGCTTCTTGTGCGGTAAGTTTATGATTGAATAACAGCATTTCGGAGGCTTTAGATAAGCCTAAAACTCTTGGGAATGTGTACGAGGAGCAAGCTTCCGCGCAAAGTCCAAGAGCTGTAAACGGCGTTAGGAAGTATGCCTGAAATGCCAGAAAATTAATGAGATAAGGATGATATTTATATTTACTAAACTGTTTCCGAACAGTAGACTACGTCACAAAGAGCTACCGTGGTAGCTCCAATTCCGATGCAGGGTCCGTTTACAACGGCCACCAATGGCTTGGGGAAGTTACAAAACGCCAAAATAAAATTACTCAGGACGTTCTCAGATACAGATGGATCCTCATCCTCAGAAAGGCGTGGCAGTACAGAAAGATCATTACCAGCGGTGTAGAAGGAACCAGTTCCGGTAAAGGCGACAATGGATACTGATTCGTCGCTAGCAACCTCCTGCAGAAGCTCAGTGATTCGCTGGTAGTCCTGGTATTTCAACGCATTCCTCTTTTTTGGATTATTAAAACGGATTATCAAGAGTTTCGCCCGTTTCTCAAGAACAATTTGTGAAGGCATTTTTTTTAAATTACAAAACTACATTCACTCGTTATTGCGACTTGTGGACTTAACACCGAATGACCAAGCTATTTACCTTTATATTAACAGACACCACCAACAGGCTTGTATTCTCTTTTAATTTGGGCTGATAATAAACTCTTAGATTTATCTCTTATCAATTGTCCAGCTGATGATTACAACCACACTGCTAACAAGTCAGGTTTTGTCATCTTTGACATTTCAGAAGTAATTGTTGTTTTGCCGTTTCGTTCTACCGGAATCAGGAAAAGGAAATGAAATGACCGAATTTCTGGCTGAAAATAACCCTTGTGGGCAAAACTTGCTGCGAATTGTGTCAGTGGGAAATGCGATAATTGCTGAAATCCTACGGCTGAAGGATTACGTTCCAGATGTGTTTCGGTAAACGCTAAAATTAATTTAATTAATCTCGACTAATGCACGGCTTCTATAACATGGAATGTAGTATATAACTTTGCAGCGATAAAATTCTTAATGATACAATTTTATGCCATTGAGATCGACTTGGGGTCGTAAATTAAAAAGTATTTATAATATTTTTTTAACCTCACTTCTGAAGGTAGCTGAAACTATAAATTGCATTAGGCTATTTCCATTGGTGACTAGTTCTAGTTTGATACTATGTACTAATAAGTTAGTCAATGGGTTTTCTCGTCAATTATAGAAAGAATTGGGTTAGAGAGGTAGATGCAACAAAAGTATCAAACGTTTGCACTCTGGTTCAAACCGTCCCAGGGGTATTTTTAATGAACTTAGTAATTCTTAGATTAAAGACAGAATAAACTTCATCTATTCTTTCTAGTTGGAACGTCGGCATTAAAATTCATTTAATAGCCCTGAAGTGAATCTCTCACATTGAAGGTAGTCAATAGAATTATTTTGCGAAAGCGTACTATTTGTTTAAGTTTTCGATAAATTGATAGTTTTTGATTTTCAAAACCTTTAAGGCCATTGAGCTTAATGAAGAAATGTAATTTAATACGCTGCTTCTACAAAGGGCCCATTTCTTTCACAATTCTTAACATATGGATCTTATGATTTAATGTATTCTTACTAAATGATAACTTCGGATTTGTCATTATTAAAATTTAATTCATATCTTTCAATGAATCCTGATTGAATTACTTACTGTGAATTTAATATAGCATTTTTATAGCATGTTACTGCACTGGTCAGTGTTTGTGTACTTTCTTTGTTTACTTTTGTTTAATTTGTGTTGTTAATGATTTGCAAATTTGAGCGATTTTACAGAAACGTCTCCCAATATTAAACAAATATTTGGCAAAGTTTTTAAACAGTGCAGTATACATCCTATATTAACTTTGTTTAGTTGACACAGACTTTCTTTACTTGAATTTAGAAAAACGTTAATCTGATCAATTATTTGAACAAGGATTCATTTAGCAAGGGTTTAAAAACGGTTAGGTTTAATTATGTGATTCGTGGTTTTCTTTAAAAGTAACTAATTAAACCTATTTAATCTGCACTTGAATTTTTCTACATAAATGGCTTTATGTGGGTAATAAAAAGTGCGTTTAAAAATGTACGTAATTTTTTGTAAAACAAAAATTAATGAGTTAGTTTCTAATTCACATAATTTGGGGAAATATGTAATAAATAATAACATTCTATAGCTTTCTATTATTTTTACCCCAAAGTTGCTAATTCAGGATTAGATTCTTTGTTAAGAATTGTCTTCTAACAATCATTTAATAATGTATGTAATAAAAAAATCGATTTTAGCCGAAAATTTATTCAATTTACAGACTGGAGACTAAGGCAGACCAGCAAAAATACGGCGATATTATATTTGATTTTAATTATTTAAAAGTAGCAGAGGCTCAAGAAAAGAAAATTGAAAATAATTCGGTAGATACAGTGGACATTTTCTATTAAAGTTCCAAGTATAATTTTTGCTTAAACAGGCACTTCAAGACTTAGATGAAGAATTTAGAGACAATTACATAGAAATCTTAACTCGATTCTACTTGGCATTTGAAAGTACACATCAGTACGCTTGTGATCTCAAAAATTTCATCGAAGAATTAAACGATGGACACTACATTCAGCAGTCTATTGAATCCATCCTTCAGGACGATGAAGGGAAGCAGTTGTTGGTAAATAAAAATTAAAGTACTCATTGACTCCTTTAATTGCTCATTTAATTAATGAATAGTGCGAAGCTTTATATCTCTTTGGCGTAATGCTTCTGGTACTTGACCTACATATATCTGGAACAATTAGGGAAAGATTGATAATTTCATATTATCGATATAGTGCTGAAAAATCTCATGGCGATAGCAACATTGATGATGTCTGCATGCTGTTGCGATCAACCGAGTATTCGACAGCACCAAATGCTAAACGTGTGCTCAACTATCCGGAAAATCTCTTCAGGTGTTTTGAAATAATTCAAGAGCTGTTTATTCGAGATATTTTTAACCATGCGCTTTAGTCGTTTCAGTTTTGATCAAACTTTTGTAGATATGGTGATTGGTCGATTGCGTTCTGACGATGTTTACAATCAAATGTCTGTGTATCCATATCCTGATCATAGATCTACAGCCCTTTCGAATCAGGCGGGAATGATATTCATATGTCTCTTTTTCTCTCCTCAAATTCTACATAATCAGCTGTCCCAAATGAGAGAGATAACTGATAAATTCTTCCCAGATAATTGGGTTGTACATATCTACATGGGCATCACAGTGAACCTGTTAGATGCCTGGGATCACTGTAAAGCAGCAAAGCAGGCCATTGGTGTTACTTTAGAAAATACTGCTCTAAAAGGATTATGTAAAAAATACAATGAGAAACTTAAGAAGTTACTTCCCAAGTCTTATGAAATTTTAAAAGAGGGTACATTGAACGAAAGTTTCCTTGTACAAAATATTACGAAAATTATAAATTTGATAAGAGATTGCAATGTCACCCTCCGCTGGTACATTTTACACACAAGTCCAGCAATTTTTGAGCTGGGGTGCACGAAGAAAGTAAGACAAGTAATGGATTCAGTTATTTTAGAGACGGGCTTTAAAAGTGGGGATATATTCCAACTACTTTTGAACACGAGCCAGTTGGAGTTAAGAGTAAAAGAAATTCTGAAAGTATTGATGAACGAAAAAAAGAACAGGTGGGATGGCTACAAAAAGGAGTCAGTCGATAGGATCAATGAGCTAGCTGAGGCTTTTTCTGGAACTAGACCACTTTCAAAAATAGAGAAGAACGATAATCTCAAGCTCTGGTTTCAGGAAATAGCTAAGGAAATTTCAAACTTATCTGAAGAAAATGCCAACATAGCTGGACGGAAAATAATTCAATTAATTCAAGCTTTGGAAGAGGTTCAGGAGTTCCATAATTTGGAATCCAATATGCAAATTAAGCAATACTTGCTGGAAACAAGAAAATTTCTCCATAGTATGATTCATGTGATCAACATTAAAGAAAATGTTCTGATCAATTTGCAATTAATTAGCGATCTTAGTTATGCTTGGCGATCCATAGACAGCTGCTACACAAATATAATGCAAACAAGCATAAAGGAGCAGCCATCTTTAGTAATCAAGCTGCGAGCGACGTTTCTAAAATTATCAAGTGCCCTAGAGATCCCACTTCTAAGGATCAATCAAGCTCATAGCGAAGACCTCATTTCTGTTTCGCAGTATTACTCGAACGAATTAGCCAATTATGTTCGAAAAGTGGTTCAAATTATCCCCTCAACCATGTTCGGCATACTTGCACAAATTATAAAACTGCAAACCGAACAAATAAAGGAAATACCAACAAGATTAGAAAAAGATAAACTTAAGGAATTCGCTCAGTTTCAGGAGCGGTATCAAGTTGCGAACCTTACTTACTCGGTGTCCGTATTTACTGAAGGCATTTTGATGATGAAGAAAACCTTGGTCGGGGTTATCGAGTTAGATCCTAAGCAGCTCCTTGAAGACGGTATCAGAAAGGAGCTGGTGAACAATTTATCAAGTGCACTGAATTCGGGATTAATTTTTAGTGCGAAAGGAAAGTCGGCAGAGTTCGAAAGTAAACTTGTAACCTTAGCAAAAACTGTTGACGGCTATAAAAGATCCTTTGAGTACATCCAGGACTACTTAAACATTCAGGGATTAAAAATACTACAAGAGGAGGTATGTTTATAGTCGTTATTTGTCTATTAATGTAAAAGCAAAAATATTACTTGTTTTATGTTGGTTTAGCTCTCCCGAATAATTAACTATAACGTTGAACGCGAGTGTAACAATTATCTCAGAAACAAAGTCCAGGACTGGCAGTCTTCATTTCAAAACTCAACCATACCAATTCCAACATATTCACAGCCAAGCTCAGATACGGTATCTAATAATTTCATCGGTCGGCTGGCCAAAGAGGTCCTTCAGAGTACAGATTACAAAGCTACAATATATCTAGAACTAAAAGGCGCGTGGTATGACCGAAAATCTCACAAGGAAGTGTTTGACGCTCGACTTTTTACAAAAATTCGTGAGGCTATAGGTCCCGTTGGTTTGGTTGGTCTAGACAAATTGTACACATTCATGTTTATAACGGATTTACATCAGAATATTCAAAAAATTCAAAAGAATGTGTCGACAGATAAAATGTGGCTTGATTTGCTTAACTCACTTACAAAAGAGTTGGAAGAAAAGAAAATAATTGCAAATCCGGGAAAGTTTTATATGAATTATGCCACAAGGTGGGCAAAAGTTTGGCCAACATTTTTAGAGTGGATTTTGGACACTGGACATAAACAGATCTTGCGTCGTCACATCGCATCGGAATTAAACAGGAGCTGCAAATTTAACTCCAAGCATTTGGAAGCTTCACTTCGGACGTTTAACAAGTAAAATTACAATTATGTTAAACATATATATATATAAATATATTTAATAATTTCAGTGCACTTTTGAATGCTTTTAAAGCACATCAGGTCGATCAAAGCAGACCAAATCCAGGAGCTGAGCTACTTTTCGAACTCAGCGACTACTTACAGTTCGCTGGCATATACGAACCTTTGCAGCAGGTCTTTATAGTTACTAGAAATTCACATTATATCTCCTTGGTGTTTTTCTTGTTTACAATATTCCACATTCCACGACTGCATTTTATGAAAAACGTTAATAGCTTATTGGCGAAGAAATACAATGACCATATCGAAGGGGTTCCCTTAATGTATGGTCTCCTTACTATCTTTCAGCAATTTCATAAGAGTGTTACTAATATCTATTTGGATTATATGTGCCAATACGTAAATTCTCTATTGGAAAGCAATTTAAGGTATGATATTCTTTCGTTGAACAAAATTTATCTTAACGCACTTTTTTTTAGCATAAAGCAAGAAATAACAGAAGATATAGCAACAACTTTGCATTTCCTGGAAGCCTTTATAAGAACTGCGAAGATTTCTCGCTCTATTTTAGAAGAGAAAATTCCCGAAGTGGTTCTTAATCAGTATGAATCTTTTGTTGCTAAGTATTAAAGTTTTATATTTATTTGTAGAACTAGATTTATTAAATTTCTTATGCATTTTTACGGTCCTTATTTTACTTTACTTATCCTCCAGAAGAAGAAATAAAAACAATCATTTCTTTAAAATTATGCTAAAATTTCAATTTTATTAATTCAATAAAATCTTTCAAATGAACAATTATATTTTTCATGATTATTGCATTATGTGTATCGAGTAAACTAAGCAAACTAAAAAAAAATCAATATTTTATACGTACATTTAACATGCACAATTCTGAAAAGTAAATGGTGTTTTTTTAACTTAAGAAAACCTTTTCTAAACCTAATCTTTTCTATCTGTGTGTGTAAAAATATTCCTAAGAATTTTATTTAGCCAATGCTAACCGCAAATAAAACAAGTATTGCGTTTGAAACGTCCTAGATGATCCTGTGCTCCTTACCAACAATCTTTTTGCATGTATTGTTTGAATTTTTCTTGGCATTCCGCACTAATCCATTGTTGCGATAAAATTTTTTGCTCTTCTACAAGAGCTGCCGTCAGTTTCGGAAGTTCAATCTTCTGGCGTTGTGCTTTCATCGATGAAAACGTCTGAGCAGAAAATAAGGTAACAGCTATTTAACAAATGCAAAAGCAAAAAGTGGGAAAATACCTGTTGCGAAAGCGATGCTACTTTCTTCGCACAGAGCAGTGTATCTTCTTGAATTTTTGCAGGACTTGTGAGCTTCGTCACCAATCCAGATAGAGCTGCTTCTGTGGAGTTGATTTTCTCACTCAACCATAACAGTTTAATTTTCTTAAAGAAAATTAACGGGGGAAATAAATTATCAATAATAAACGAAAAAAACTACTTACAAAATTGTGCCTAACGTTATTGGTCAGCGTTAAGATGCAGTGCCCTTCGGGTATTTGTCCAATTTTAGCGTAACTGGTGTCAAAGGTACTTTTGTCGCTGCTTATTACAACATCGAAGAGGGGAAGCATTGTTACTCCCAAACCTGAACACGTTCCTTGAATACCAGCAAGTAAGGGTTTGGGAAATGAACCTAAAGCCTGCAGAAAATTTCTGTTCCAAGGCAGAATTATTTGTATATGCGCTAATACTAGAAAAAAAAAAATCTTACCTGACTGAAAGAGCTAATTCGGCCGCAGCGGCTTTACGTTTTTCAGCAGTTCCCATCGTTAACGAAATAAAGTCGACCCCGTGACAAAAGTTCGGGCCTGACGTGGTGATAAAGACAACCTTGCAGGTAGTATCATTCTTTAGGGCATCTAGTTGCTTAACAACTTCATTCATTAGCTAAAATTACAGAAATAGAATATAGGCTTTTGAATGCAATTATTAATCTTTACCTGTCCGGTGAAAGTGTGTTTCACTTTTTCAGTCTTTGGCTGAAGATGCAGCTCGGTCACATTCCCATGCTTCTTCACGATCACCTCTGCACTTTTTTCCTTTTCCACCTTGGTTTGAACTTGTGTTTTGTGATCAGGCTCGGTATTTACAGGAGTTTTGCTTCCTCGTCTCAGGGATTCTCTTTTTATGTCTGAAGTTATCGTTAGAATGGTTTCTTCATTCTCCTTACGAGCTTTCTTTGCTTCTGGTTTAGCGAATTCAAAATTTTTACCTTTTATTAAATTTACAGTTACTGTTTTGGTGGCGTTAGTAGCGCTCTTAACTGCTCCCGGGGACACTTTGCTGCTGGTTTGCGATACTTTCAATGTTCCGGGTGATACCCTTTTGGCCAGACCCGCTGGCGGTTGCTCTATACTTAACCTTCTCGGGCTAGTACTTGAATAAGAGCTGTTCGATCTCCTGCGAATTATCATTGCTTCGTCGTTCCTCTGTTTGTACACATAATCCCAAGAAGAAGCCGCCGATTTGGGTTTAGGACCTCTCTTTTTGAGAACAGTCTCTTTTTTAGTCTGTTTTTCAGGAGTAGAAGACACAACATCCTTCTTAATATCCTTCTCGGATCTATCATTTTCCAGAGAATGGATCATATTAGCAGCTCCTTCGTCTCCGAGAAGCTTATCAATTTCCGATTTCTTCTTTTTGCTATTAAGAATCGTGGGAGTATCAGAACCCCGCTTACCTCTCGGTACAGGGGTAACTGTTTTTGGAGCAACTGAAGTTTCCGTCTTCTTCGGCATTGGAGTTGGCGTCGACCTCGACTTCCTCTGCTGGGCCGGTTGCTTTTTAGCTGAAGATTGCACTAAACTAGCATAAGAAAACTGAGTTTCAGGAGCATCTGGATCCCATATGATTTTTTTCTTAATAACTCTTGTTCGTCTGAAAGGTTCGACTTTCACCTCTACTGCGGTCTTCTTCTCCTCCGCTTCCCTCTTAGCCGCTGACTTCAGTCCCGAAGAAATCTCAGCTTTTACTTCAGCCTCCTTTTCACCATCACTCCATTCGGAGGCTAATGAAGTGACTAAATCCGTAGCTGTTTCATCCTTTTCAATAGTATCATATTCTGGTGGTGATTTACGTTTCTTACCCCGTCTCCCACTCATTTTGGGCATACTGGACATTTGTTCCAAAGCAATTTTTCTCTCCTCCTCCTTGGTTAAAACAGAAGTAACAACGGTGGGTGGTGGTTTACTATCGTCCTCTGGTATTATTTCAACAACCTCGTAATGTACTTCGTCTTTGTCTTCAGTGTCGTGGCCTTCTAAAATAGCAACCAAATCTTCATTGCCTGTAGATGAGCCAAGAGCATTCAAAATTTTCTTCGGTTTCTCTGTTTTTGTTTGTCCCACAACTACTTTCTCATAGTCCTTTGGAGTACTAGAACTGGCCAACAGACGATTGTGGAGTTTCACGGGTGACTTTCCATTCTGATCTGTTTTTAAGTTTGCCTTCTCAACCGAAACCGTTGTAATACTAAGCGGATCCTTCTGGCCCGCCTTTATTTTCTTTTTCTGGGTAAGGTTATCCAACTGTTCTATAGCGGCTTTGCTCAGGTCAGAACTGTTCAAGACACTTTCGTCGGTTGAACTCTGGTGTGATACTTCCAAGTTTAAAATGATTTTGGGAGTGTCATCATCGCTAAGTGGTGTTACATCGCTTGTGGGAATGGCCGTAGCAGGCGATATGGGATCAGAATGTTGCACAATCTCAGATATCTCCTTCTCAACACTGCTATCCAGGACGCTCTCAGCGGAAGGCGCGCTTATCTGCTCGATCTCTTTCACAGGTATCTCACCTGCAGCTTCTCCCTTTATCGTATTATCCGCAGCTGCCGCATTTTTATCTTCAACTTCCGACATCGTTGGCGGGATACTTCAAAATAACTCTAACCTCAAAAACCTAAAGCGATCACAAAATTCCCACACACCGAACGTCACTGCTGTCGCTTATCAAACGCGATTTCCCAAAGGCAGCACAACTACAAGTCTATGGTAAACACCGCCATTATCATGAGGTATACTATTTGTGAAAAACACGCAGTTCTTATCGTTTATCGAACAGCTCCCTTTCGACTTCTAGTTCATTTAACAACAAAAAGTACTTTTTGAATATATTTCAAGCCCAAGAGAACTTAAATACATATGTAAACACCGCGAAATTAATTGGACTCAACGGCGTCACAAGCGAAAAATGTCTATGGATGTGTCTTTTGCAGCGTTAAGTTGGTGAAATGTGTCCATGGACGTTGTGCGTTTAGCAGATTTAAGTTGGCATTTCTTCTGGAAGGTTTGGTGATATATAACACCAAGCTAGGAAGTAAATATCCGTTTTATAGTGTTGACCCGGGTGTTATTTATGAACCTCTAGCAAAATTGGTCCAGTGTTTCCAGAAAAGCAAAATTTCCACCACTTAACACATTTAAGTAAAACTCTTCACTAAAATTAAGAATGAAAGTTCTTCGACTTTTTTTTAGCAAGCTTCCTCGGGTCACTTGCCCGTAACGGCCGTAGTTTCTAGTTGTTCACTTATAGACGTACAATAGTATGGATTTTATTTACTTAAATTTAACAAGAAAGAAATAGAACAAAAAAATTGTTAATTTACTAATTTCCCGCTTTAAATAGACAAATATGGATTTCCCGTTTTTATACATTCAGTGTAGTATTCTAGGTGGGTTTTCCTTCTAAAAAATAATCTCAGCACCCTCTTCTCTTGTCTGTAAGAATTTTCTTGCAGTAACATGTTTTTCTTGGAATATTTGTTTGGATCTCCTGATATGGTGCTATAGATCAAGTTGAGATTGAGAAAATAATTTCTTTAATTTAGCAAGCGCGAATTCATGGCAAACAGGTTGTCTTTAATAAATCTTAACGCCATTTGGACGACTAGAAGATTATAACCATTCTACAGTTATTAAAACTCTAATTAGACCCTGAAGGAACTCTTAAACGGCGTACAATTTTATCTTGTAAAAAAATTATGTGGTTGTTAAAATTGATCCTTATAAAAGCCACTTTAAGTTGCTTGTGAAAGCAATGAAGTTCGACTTATATATAATATAATATATCCCATAATTACAATGTGACGCATTAAAATTACTTCGTTGGGTTCTCCTAAAGGTTCACAGGAGTTTGAAACGAAAAAGTCCGAACAGCTTTTTTCGGTGGAAAGTTAAACGGGCTTTATATTAATTTTGTACTACTTGAAGGTCCCAGCTGCATATTATAACAAGGAAATGCAAACAAAAATAAAGGGCATATAAAGCTTATTTCAAGCATTACTATTAATTGTGTTACTCACTTCATAACGAAATCTCTCTATAATGAAATTATTTGATTTCTTGATTTCGCTATTCATTTCCGCTTCCCCTGTGTTAACGAAAAATGTCAGATATTTGAATCTACACGTAAAATATAGCCTAGAAAGTAAAACTTCAATGATTCCTCTTGACAAGCGGTGCCTTCTGTACATTGCGAGCGACATCTAGCTGAGAAAGTGGGAGCGAAATGTTGGGCTCTTCGCAAGGACCTCGAAGTAATGATTTAGAAATGAAGCAACACTATTATTAGGTCTGTTAGAAGTGCAAAGGATTTTACCACCAACGTTTATAAAAATGTTTTCTCTGCATTTTAATGTGGTAGACAATTAATTAATTAAAAAAGAGAATTATTAAAATTTCGTTTATATATTTTTAAAGATATGTAAACAAATTTTCAAGTGAAAATGCCAAAATTGATTTAGAGCCTGTTGCTTGCGCAGTGTTCTCTATTGCTCGGGAGTTTGCACTTGCTTTGAAGGTTTTTTTATCGAAATGAGTTTTTTCAAGCTGGCGGAATTTCTGTACAAATCTCTAATTATGCAACTGAAAAAACATTTATAAATTATGAAACATTTATATATCTTTTAAATTTTTTTGAAGCCTCGGGAATTCCCGTCAGCTGCGAAAGTTATTTTGGTCGATATCCGTTGTAACACAAATGCAAAAGTAATTCAATAAACAATTCGACAAATAGTAATTCATTATTTTTCTTAAGTCAGTGACTTGTGGATATCCGCATATTTGTATCACTTAGCTTTACCTCTCCATACCTAACTTGTACCTCCAGGCCTTGGGCTAAAGTGTTCCATTTCGGGACGGCCGCTCGCTGGTAGGACTGTTTTTCTATAAAGTAACAATTAGTGGCTAAAATACACTCGTAAAATGAAAAGTATAAACGCTAAAATGCAAGAATAAGTGTCATGGATTTTAATGCATCGGTGAGTAAGTGCCTCGGACAGAGAATACGTTGGAATTGATAACTGAACTGATTAAGGCGACAAGAAGTCGAGAACATTTTTGCGAAAACTTCTTTGTGAAATGTTCGCGAACTATCAAAGCCTGTTTTGTAATTTTTTTGGGTGTTTAGAAGACAATTTGAGGTAGCGATAAAAGCTCCTCATGGTTCAAGTTTTTCGTACAGTGCCATGGACGAAATTAGGTCTGTGGATGAGGTCTGGGTGTCGTCAGACATTCCATTTGCGGCCGTATGGCCGTTCACCCAATTTTACACCATAAGGTTCAAAGTCCCAAACTTTCAGCGTGTAAAATGAATCGAAATTTAATATAATCGGGAATAATTGCCGGGAGTACTGTGAATGGGTGGCATTTTCTAGGTGAAAATAGGCCGGTGGTGCGGCCGATTTGTAGAGCACATTTTGTCGTTTGACACTACCTAAACTGTCTACGTTGGCATTTGGACACGCTGGGAGTAATTTATCTTGAAAGCCATTTTGCAGAAGTTAAAGTTCCACGGCTCGCTTATTTTACGCCCGTATTATCAGTTGTGTGAAATAATTAAGTAGAAAACTGCGTTTTAGAAATACAGTCTGTCACTCCTGACGACCATAACCTCAAAGTAGATACCATTCAATTTATGTGCCTTTTTTCGCAACCGTAGGTGGGGACGGTCTTCATTTTGCAAGAAAATTTTGCAGGAGGGATAAGTCCACAGGTTTTAATCACAATTTACTTCGGGAGTGGTATTATGTAATGCAGAACTAGATTAGACGTGTAAGTCCATCAATTTCATCCATCGTGTGGACCACATGATTTCCAAGCAGAACAGCTTTATTCAAACTATCTGTACGGGGACTCGAGATTCGGTCAATGAACTACAAGAAACCTTTACGTTGCAAGTCTTTTCGGTGTTATCTTAATGTATTCTAATTTATAGAGCCAATTCTTTTTCCTAATTTTGTATTGCACATCCACCTTAGTATGGGCGCAGCCTAGAGAAGGTCGCATAGAGATTTCGTTTGTTTACTTCTTATTTTAGGTATCCTTTTCAAGTTGCAATTATGCGCACGCAAGGTCCAATTGTTTAAGAGCAGCAAACGTTTTTTGCAGGAAAACATATGGTCGCAGCGTCGTCATTGTTGCTATTATACAGCAGCTACTTGCAGATTCTGAATATGGACACATTCTTTACAGCACCAATTAAGTTTACATTTTGTAGTGTTCAGCGGTAGACATTTCTGGAACTATGTAGTGAATGTAGAGTTTAGTCAGGTCTTAAACATTGTTGTCTATTTCTTTAATTATGAGACGGTTGCATTGTATTTGATCGTAAGATTTTAATTGCAGGCCTTTTCGATTAGATATTACTGTCGCGAACCACTTAAACCCATTTAAAAACCGTAAATAAACCTTTTTTCTTTTAAGAGTGAAGTTAAAAATGAAGTCTAATTTATCAAAAAAATTACTGCCATTTACACCATTTGACCCTGGAGGTCTAATTTGACGCGTATAGCACGTCGGCCAATCTGGCTGCTTTAAATAAGTTCATAATGTGCCCTGTAATTCAGTTAGTAAGTGATATCACAGTGTATTGCAGTATAAAAGTTTTATTGCCTCTTATAAGTACACTGAATAATTTCAAATGTAAGCTTGCTGCTTATTGCGTTCGACGTGTTGGCCACATGCGCACATCTACTGATTGCCGGGACAAGAGAAGCCAAGAAAGGCATTTTAAAGTATTACTGCTTTTAGTATAAATAGTAAATATTTCTAATCAGTTGAACGGTTTTTATAGCGTTGTAATGTAGGTAGTGTGTATAGGTGGTGTATACCTCTTCGAGATCTTTTCAAAGTATCTAAAAGCATAAATGCAGCAGGAAAACGTTAAAGTTAAAATATTTAATTGTGTTAAATTGAATAGTAATATGGTTGGTCCCCGGTTTAAGAAAGGATTTAATACCGTTTTAATAATTTGCAATTATCTTTTGTGCAGAGACTACTTCAGAATTATACATTATCCTCCAAAAAGGGTTAAATGTTAAGAAAGTTCTAGTATGGGTACATTTTTGAAGACATCGTCAAACATTTGTAGCAAACTTCTATTTATCGAAACTCTACTGGCAACTGTATGCCAGGAATTGTACATTTATTATCCACATTTTTATTCTCGCTTGGCATTTAAACAGTTTTCTGATCAAATTCTAGTTTAAGGAGATAGTGCAGATTTGTGAAGAAAAATATGGCACAGATTATATTTTATTTTGTATTCAATTTGTGCATCAGGGTTTCATACATAGGCGGAAAGCTTACATAGGTGGAAAATAATGTTAATAGAAAGAAACACTATTGTACTACTCGATTTTAGTTCAATGGGAAAATCTTGCAAAATTTATACTTTTACAAAAGGTTAAAAAGTCGAACAAATGAAACTGGTCGATTTGTCATTTTCTTACCACACCATTTTAGTGTTAAAGAAGCTCTATAAAACTAGGAATATTAACACTTGATCGGCTGGCAACATATTAATGTGTTTTATCTCGTTTGGTGATAATCAGTCGGAGACATATTGTGTTTTTCAGTATCCAGGTAGAGAATATAAGAATAAAAGTATTGAATGCGTAAGCAATTAAATCTTATTTTTGTAAATAAATACAATGTAATAAACTCCTCCTGCAGGCTGTCAGGTGTCGGCGGATTAACTGTTCGTATAGCTGATTGTTTTTCAACACCACCCCAATTTTTAGAAATAATGGCAAGAAAATGACTATCAAACATAACCGAATACTCTAGGCGCAGTACAGAATGTATTAGTGTTTTAACTTAGAGGTAACTTATTTAAGTCATCTTAGACGAATTATTTTGAAGACAATTCTCAGGGGTGTTTTTTTCTTTTTTATGTCAAATATTTTTGCACTTCGGAGGGGTTTGCTTGTGGTTTAGTCGTTTATAGTCCAGTATAAATGTTAACTTGTAAACTCTTTTGAGGTTTACTTTATTTACTTCATATAAGTGAATTAAAACAAACTATGCATTTCTGATTTCAATTGATGCTTTTTAAAAATATAAGATGTTTCTTGAATAAATGGATTTTTGTTCTACTACGAAAAACCGCTCCCTTTAATTATTTTAAAAGCTGGGCTCATTTTCAAATTTCTGAACAATTTTCATACCACTTTATTTATTTTATATATTTTTTTAAATCATGTGGTTCAACCGATTCGATGAGAATACATATATAGTGTATATTAAGTTACTCGTTCTCGTATGAATTTCGTCATACGTAATTCCTTATAATTCGCAATTGGGTATCACGCAAATTAGATATATGCTTAACAGTAGAAAATTCGTCAACTCAAGGGCGAAAAAAAGGCTCTAGATTTCCCACCTTCTCGCAGATGAAACTTTTTTCAAGCACTGTAATTGAATATTATAGAGAGCTATTATTTCTGCTTCCATTATGGTTTTATTCGCCACTTGTTCCGTGACTACACCGATTAGTTTTATGCTTTAATAAATTTACAAACGTGATATCAATTTATTTAATAAAGAGCAACTATCAACATAAACATAATATTAACGAATTTGTTTATTATGGCATCCATAGGCACCATATGAGTTCTTAGATTTATCCGATATAGATGATAGCGAGAGAAAACGTTTAATTTGCACTTTGTATAAAACATCACAAGAAGAGCAACCCTCTTTAAGTGATAGAAAGGTGAACAACTCAAAGAAAACCTCTCATGGCACTAATTCCACTGCGATTAAAGATTTCAACAAGTATTCGCGGTATGAATCAAGTAAATATGTTAAAAATATAGCGGCGTTCAATCTGCCACAACAAATAGCACCAAACGGTAAGATATACGAATTGTACAATTACTTTATTTTGTTTTCATCCATAACAACGCACTAATATTTTACACAGTTGCAATTGTATTTAGTTTAACTAGAGATTGCTGCAGTATAGTGGCTTTGTGAAATGCTGTAGGAGTAAATCTTTCTTACAATACACCTTTTTGTTTTGTTTTTATTTAACTCTATCCGACCCGTATTAAAGTGCAATTATGTGTCAATGCATACCTTGAATATTGCGTTTTGAAGGAAATTCAAAATTCGTAATTAAGAAGTCAAATTTATTTTATTGTTTCCATTGTATAAAGAGATTCTGGTATAAATTTTTTTTCGTAAAAGCTGGTTATGTATATGTAAAATTCCTTTATGTTTTTTAATATGTGGTTTCAAAGAAATTTATTTCAACAACAGAGAATTGTGTGTTGGGTGTCTGCAATAAGAGCTAAATAGAAAAGAAAAGAAAAGAAAAACTAAAAAAAATTAGGAACATGTAAATTTTATGCAAAGACTGTGGATGATTTAAAAACATTATCTACAATCTATGACTAAAAAATTTAAATAATTTCAATTTTCTAATTTTTAATAATTAAATTAAGATTCTCGTGTACAGAAAGTTTGAAACTTTTTAAACAATAATTGGTTAAATACAGGTAAATAGGTCTGTAGTTTATATTGAGTTCGATGTTTTAAAAAGGTTCGCTGGTTAAAACTGGCAAATAGGTTTTAGGCAGTTGTAAATGCAGACAGGTATTGTAATTCGATCTTAAAACACATTCGCAGTCGGTATTTTGTTCTCCAATACCGAACCTTAAGGAAGTTACAAAATTGCTTGTTGCGAATTTTTAGTTTAAGATAGGCATAATGAATAAAAAAATAAATTTAAACAATCTGCATTTTAAGAAATTGTTGGTTGTCACAGGTAACGAAATAGCATGAATTCACGTTAGCAGCCGTGAATATGCTAATTTAACTTCAATCTCTACTGCTAATTTATTGTTGATAATATATTTTTCCCTAAATGACAAACTGCAGGAACTTTTGGAAATAGTGCATTTCTTATTGTTGTAGTTCTGAAATTGATATATTTACTAGAGTCAGAATTTGCTTTTTATTAGATTTCTGCCGGTAATAATAAATGCATATTGATTTTTGTTGTATTAGTTTTCCAGCACGTTCCTTGCTAAGGGTCTCTTTTACTTTTAGTGAAACAACGTTTTTTTTGTCTAGTTAATTTAATAGAAGTGCATTTGTGGCAATTTGGGTAAAAGTAAAGACCACTGTAAGCATGGTATGATAAGAGTGTGTAAAATATTTGGATAATCCCTTAAGTCAGTAAATCCTTATAAATATTAATTAAGACTAAATACTAGGTTTCATATGCACAACATTTTTCTAGTTCTAGATATGCACAAGAAAAATTCTAATAAACACTATTAGTATCTACTAGATAAATTAAAATAGGATCTGCGACTTGGAACTTGGACAGTTTATCCGTGGCATTAGTAAGACTTGTGGGGTGGATGATTAAAAAAATACATTTCGGGCTTAGCTAGTTTTAAGTGCATTCTTCAATTAGTCAAAGAGAGACTTGATTTTCACAAAGCGGCCGCTAAGGAAAGTTAATTAGTAACGTGACACTTTTATGATAACGTAAAAAAAGCAAAAAATGTTGGCTATGCCAAAAAGATGGTTGCTTTTCAATTAAAATTTAATTTCAGGAATGAAAAAAATTGGGTTCTATAATGGAATTGAGTAAACGTCAAATTGTTAAAACGAGGATATGATTGTTCTTAAATTCATTTTCGAAATATAAAATTATATGAATAACATAAACTATAATGATACATTTTGCATACGCAATGTAGTGTAGTATATTGGAAATTGTAAAAGCATTTACTAGACTTTATGCTTTCGACCCAATGTGCACGAGATGGTTCAACTAAATCGCGCTGTTTGTTCCACAGACTACTTTTTCAACGTCCCGCTTGGGCCTCACTTCCTGGCCAAGGTTACCTTTGCCGGTAATTGACACTTATGCAAAAATAATGACACTTTTTTCGTTTATTCTGTTATACTCGTATTGTTGTCAGTGTATGTGGTTTAGAAATAAGTCTCATTAAAAAACGGTTTAGCGAGGAACGTGCTAAATATTAAGATAACGCAGTACAATTTAATCGAGGATTGTATTATCTAATTACTATTTAAAAACAGTAAACCAAGCAATAGTTTGTTATAAAATTTGCTCTATTTTCCTAATGGAATCCCAGTAGAGAAGTTAACGTATTCATTATATCATCAGAATACTTTAGCGAATCATGGATGTAATAAAAAACTGTAAGGATTTTTTTAGTAAACGTTATAGTATTTTGTGTTTCAAACGAATGTTACGCAGCAGAGCACGTTTTTTGCACTATATGATTTATTTTTGAACTTTGATGTTTTTAGGTCTGTCTTTAAAATTACTCCATGAGTTAGTTAGAAATTTTTTCTAGTGCATTTCGTATTTATTTATAAATATGTTGAAGTATCCAGAGAATTTAAAAAAAATTAAAATGTTATATTAATATTGAACGCAGTAGGTGAATACCCGAAAATATTGTGTGTAAATATATGTTTTACATGCTTTTAAGTTTTATCTATTTTTAATGATTTCTAATCAAAATTAGTTCCAATTTTTACTGCAGTTCTTGTGAACTTTTGAAGGATTTGTAAGTTTTACTTCAGCATCATCATCACTATTTTTTTTTTTAAATATTCATATTTCACGCTTAGGCATAAAGTGTCGGATAGAGTACGACTCAAAAAGAAGTAACTAAATGTTTTTTGCAGAGTACTTCAATGCTATTATTCGCCTTCAAATGATCAATTGTTTTTAGTTAGTTTAGACCCATCCATGCATGGAATAATTTTCGTTATTGCCTTTAAAATTTGTAAAATAGAAGTGTTATGAAAAGTTGTCTTTAATTTTGTAGAGTACACTTCTGCTGGACATGTGGTTCGTAATTTGGTGATCCCACGTTTTATAACACCAATTGCCTTCCCTTTCTGTGCACTAATTAGGCCAACTTCGCCTGAGGTGGCAGTTATACCTCTGCGCACGCCGTCTTTAACGGCGAGTGCTGCAGGTAATTCTGCATTATGTTTAATTAAAAAAAAGAAATAGTGCGAAGAGAAATATATTCATTTATTAAAATAACAATTGCCTTATCGGAATTCTCAAATCTTGTTTTGTTTCTTTTTATAAAAATTTGGCCTAAATATTTTCCTTCAATTCGCATTTTGCTTGTTTTCCCTGTGCTTAAGATGAAGATTTAAGTAAAAAAATAGTCTACTAATAAATGTTTTTTGATTACAGTGAAAATACATGCGGGAGAAGCCAAAGGAAAAGTTAATTATTTACCTAGTGGTAGTAATTTAAGTTTTATCATGGCACAACACACACCTGCATTGCAGCACCAACAGCAACAGCAGCCATCGCAGCAGCAGATGGTCGGTAGCCAATCCCAGGGGCAGCAACAGGTGCAACAGGCGTCTTCACAAAACAATAATTTAAGCAATTACCCGCCACCACATCCCGCCCAAGCTCATGCATTCAATCAATTGCCTCCAGGTGGTGTTTTTATGCATTCCCACGGGGTCTCGCCGGTTGGAGGGGCTATGTATTTGCCCTGCCCAGTACCAGCCGCATTGCCTGGTAATGTTTTTGTGAATAATGTGACTGCCAATGTTAATCTTCATGGATATGTTGCTCATTCTGTTCCACAATACATTCCGGGTACGACACCAGCATTTATGCAAGGTGATGTTCAACAAAATATGCCACATGTAGCAGAGCAGGTAAGATACATTAGGTATTAAAAATTTATGTTACTTACATGTATTATTATGCTCAAAGAACACTCAAGTTGTCCAACAAACTACTAATATGACCTCTTCTCGTGGGGGTACAAGACGCGGGAGAGGAAGAGGTAATAGTGGTAGTGGTAGACGTGGAGACTTTAATCAGAGACAGCAGCCAGCGAGTCCTGCGCCTCCTGAAGTTGTAAACGCTGCTGTCGAAACTCCAGGTCTTGGAACATCCTATCAACAGTACTACCCGTATGCTTATCCACAGCCATTTTTTGGCCCTTCAGCCCAAAATATCGCACATCCACAAACTCAACAAGCTACCGGGACTCCTCTGTATCTTGCTGCTGGTCACGTTCCAATGTTCCCAGGCCCACAAGTTTATAACTATCCTCCGATTTTATATCCAGCAACAATGCTCGCTCCTGAATATCAATTAGTTGATGATAAGGGTGAAGAGCAACCACAAGGAGACGGTATGATTCCACATATTTGGCCTGGCCATATTTCCATGGAATATCACGAGGATTATATGAACCCTGAGCTAGTTGATGATGTTAATCACAATCCATCACCACTAACATCCTCTGATACGCCGAGTATGCTTAGTCCTAGTTATTCAATATATGAATCGCAGATGCACTCAACAGTTGAAATTCAACAACAGATGAATACCTTGCATATATACGACGCCCAACAGCAACAAATGCAAGCCGAAGAACAGATTTCAGAATGTCAGAGCTTGCAAACTCTTCCATCTTCTCATTTGGGAACACCTGCCTTACAAACTGTTCCTCTTGAAACTACAATAGTTGATCAGCAGGTTTCTGACCCACATTTAGATTCTGTAAACAATAATGAAGAAATATTGACTGAAGTTCCTCCTGCCGCTATTAGTGTAGATCAAGCCGTTCAAAGCCCATCCAATTTTGTAAATAACACATCTACACAGCAAAAAGAGCCCCCAGCCGCGGAGCCCAAATTCGCAATCCCTGACGTTAAGTCCGCAGAGAATTTGGCTCATGTAAATAGTAGCGAAGCAATTGCAACTGGGTATATTAATGAAACTGTGCCAAATATACAATCACCTCAAGAAGAGAAATCTCCTCATAATAAGATGGAGAGTGAGAATCAATTCGTGCCTGCAACATTAATTAATGAAAATTCTGCCCAAACCGCAAGTAAATCAATGTCTTGGACAAATCAAACCAAAAAGAGTACGGCCTCAGTGGCAGTTACAGCCACTCCTTCAGCCAGTAAGCAGAATTCCTTGAGTGCCAATAAAAGTGTAACTGTCAGTACCAGCTCAACGCAACAAATCGCTCAGGTTAAGAATTATGGAGTTATGAAGACCCCATCTTCTCCTGTCGCAACAAATGAGAGCACCAATGAAAAAAAATTCATCCAAAATCAAAGTGCTGATTTGGGTAAATCAACAGCGTCCATTGCTAGTACCGTTGTTCCTCAGCAACTTCAAGATATCAAAACCACAACACAAGCAGCAGCCCATACTGTAGCAAAGACAGAGATTGCTCCATCCACCTTTAAAGAAAATACAAAACCTGATGGTGAAATTTTCGTGAGAAGCAAAAAAGACGAAGCAATTAGTACTACAACCACTCCTGTTCCACAGGCACCTTCCTGGGCAAGCCTGTTTTCTAACAAGTCCAGTGCAAATATTTCTTCGTCCATGATTCCTGCTAACACAACCGGCGTGACTGTTGGAAAAAAGCCTGTAGCAAAAGTATTTCCTTTCGAAGGTACAACTAATTTCGCTCCTCCAGTAACTCCAGGGAACTTGTCTTATTCAGCGGCTTCAGCGCAAGGAATTTCGACATCCCAACAGTGTAGTAACAGCTCTAAACCGAAGAGTGTTATTGCGCCCACAGTGTCACATCATCAGCGTGAAAATACGGATGAATGGTCTTTGAAGTTCGCTGAGTATCTTACAAAGTATAAGATTGACTATTCACCGGTCAGCCTCCGCCCACGTGGCCTTATGAATAGATCAAATTACTGCTACATTAACTCCATTCTTCAAGCTTTGGTAGGATGTCCGCCGTTTTACAATTTAATGAAGTCTATACCCAAACAGCCTTCCAATATGTCGACGGAAAAGACAAACACACCAACAATTAACGCGGTGTAGGATATTTTGGTATTCATTAGAGAATTTTAAAATTTTTCAATGGTGGATTTTTTCAGGATGCAACTTATCTCGGAGTTTTCTCATTTACCGCCAGGTGTTCGGTTGAATCGAAGGGCCAAGGGAGAGAAAAAAGAGGAGTTATCTGGAGATTTACAGTGCGATCCCGCTTTTGAGCCTACAGGTATTTACAAATTGTGGAATGCAACTAGAGCTGACGTTGAGGGGCGTCAGGAGGATGCTGAAGAGTTTCTTGGTTACGTACTCAATAAACTAAACGACGAAATGCTTGAGGTGAGGATAAAGATAAAGTGTTATCGGGATTTTTATTTTGTACATCTTGTATATAGGTGATCAAATTAATTGCTAAGCCAAACAGTGAACAAAATGGAGATTCAAACCTGGATGCTGATGATGGCGAAGATTGGCAAGTAAGTATGAGTAGAAATATTATTTAGTGTTGCTTAGTATTTTTAAGTATTTAAGAATTTAATAAAATATAAATTCAGCATTAGTACGATTCTAATAACAAGCAGAGAAATATCATAATAATAAAAGAGAATGTCCAAATTTATTCATCTTAAGGTTGGGTTGCCTACTTTCGAAACAAAATACTTTGAAATTCGGCTTTGGAGATTTTTGAAAAATAAAGGCTTAAAAATCTCTGATATATATTAGTCTCGAGTCCACTAGCGGTATTATTAGTATTGCTTGTTCAAATTATATGTGATTATCTAGCGAGCCAAATGCCAGAGTTTTGATATTCATATTGGAGTAACATGCCTTGTTCAGAAGAACTGCTGCTTTATCTTCGTTTTTAAAAAGACCGTAATATTACTCTGGGTCAAAAGTGGGCTCAATTAAACATTCGGTCACCTAAATATCGACGCCTATAGTAGTTATTTACTACTTGTATTCAGAAAATGAATTAAGATTGCATTACCTTGTGACTGATTGTTGGGCCTAACTTCGAAAATTCTGAATAAAAATAAGTTCATGGGGGGG